>CAEGAD010074664.1:0-10934 GCA_903067055.1 Poeciliopsis paucimaculata | reverse complement strand
TGATTTTAGACTGTCTATTGGCTAATTTTTACTGATCCCTTTCCCGTCACGTCACGGAATTTAAGCGCCTGTTTTCGTGGTCTGTTTTACCACGGGTATTAGCCGGGCCCCGCTGCCCACAACAGGACATGGTCTCAACCTTGCAGCACCAGGCTCCGTACACCTTTACACGAAATTTTGCGCTAGGACTTCGCCGTCCTACACAGATTTTGTGCATTATTTTTACCTCAAACCTTTTGTCACAGAATTTAAGCGCCTGTTTTCGCCGGACTCCGCCGTTTTACCAACATCTGAACGCTGGAATATATTATGAATGAGCAGTGCCAACATATGACAATTTCGACACGAAAGTTATTCGCAACACCCTGGCTAAAAATAGCACATGTATATTCGGCACTACAGGTTTTAAAGTAGTTAAAACTACTTACAAAAATTGCCGATAGTCTTTCCTGCAACTTCTGGGCCATCTGATTTCTCCCAGCTGCAAGGTGGAAATCAGCTGTTGTTCACATTCGCAGCATTCCTCACACTGTGCCTTTTATTGAAATCTCAGAAAAATCACAATCAGGCTATAAAAAATAGCTCAGCTCTCTCTTCTTTTGTCTAAGAAAAATAACTTGCATTTGGTCGCACAGTAATGAAGCACAGCTCATGGTGCTTGGAGGTGGGGCTCTAAACCCCCCACCACCAAGAGACGTTGCTCCTCTACAAATGGAAACATGGTTACTTCGTAGTAGAGCCGAACCAAGCAGAGCAGGGCTGCTGTAGTAGAGCCAGTGGAAAAGGGGCAATAAATCCAGGTGATTGAGGTCTCCTCCTTTGTCTTCTGGAGTTTCTGACAAAGCAAATCAAGCTGAATTTGGTAAATGCACTGGAGAAATAACTTGATCCTCACCTTGCTGCCTTCTTGTCCAGATGATAGTAGGTTTGTTGAAGCAGGTGTATGATGCTTCAACATACACCTGCTGTGTGTTGAAGCAACATATACCGATATTAGGATCGGTGTATTAAATTAACACCGATCCTAATATGTGCTTATCTGCTTAATCAAGTGAGGAATGTCTCCACAACCTTTATAAGATGAGATGTCAGGGCAACATGTCTATAGTCAATGATGACTGATGGGTGAGTTTTCTTCGGTAGGGAAACCAAACAGGGTGTCTTCCACAACAATGGAACCCTCTCTGGGGTCAGTCTATGGTTGAAGAGATGTTGCAGAATCTCAGAGCTGCTTCAGATCTTGAGACCTTCAGGACATCTGGACCTGCAGTCTTGTTCTGGTGCCTCTTCACCTGACTTCTAGATACAGAAAAGTATGGAGACATAGGGGTGAACAGCATTTCCCGATTTGGTTGAAGACCGATATTGTTCCTCTACAATTTATTCTCCTGCTTCTTCTTGTACTTCTCCTTAGACAAATGGACTATATATATATAGTCCATTTGTGTTGTGCTGTCACCACATAATCATAGTTTCAACAAATTTGAAAAAATCTTTTATTAATGTTATATACTGCAGCTTTAATAGCTGCAGTATGTAATATGTATTGTCTTCACATTCAGTAGCAATGCTAAAAGATTTCCGGTCTTGTCTTCCTGCTGATACTTGTATTTTAATACTACTTGTAACAGTGTAAACATAACTGTTTTGATAATGTATCATGTCCAAAAAAAGTTGCCTCAACGTACCCTGTGTATGGAGTAGGAGTAAGTTGGGGATAGGTGTGGGGTAAATTGAGCCATATACCTAAAAACATATACTCCATCTTACCCCCTAAGTTAACTCTGCCCCTCACTCACTTCCTAAACAAACGTCATTTGTTCCCATCAAGTGCACTCTTTATTTATGCACAATTCATTGGATTCAATAACTTTTTAGAGGCGCAGCAGTATTTCAGCTGCACCAAACATGAGTCCAATTTATAGATAATACTCAAATGAGAATTGTTTTGTGATTTAGTTAAAGGTAAAGCTGAGGAAGTTTTTTCTCAGCTTCCTCCCTGATAAGGGCGTATAGAAAGACCTGAATGTGACATCAAGGAATGAAAGTGTTCCGCAGTCTTCAGCGGGTAGGCATAGGCAGCTTCAACAGACATTTTCTTGATACAATGGTCCTTCGCTCTCTTCAGAGGCATCACTCTGCTTAATGCACACACAGCCAGGGCCAGGCTGGGCCCCACAGTGCAAAAAGGCCTATTGCATTCTTTTCAGCTTGTAGTATATGTGGCAATACATTCTATGAAGCCATTTAGGAATAAAAACATATTGTATAAATTTCATATGTAAAAAAAGACTTGCAGCTCACTTATTACAACCTGAATGTAGATTGCTATCTGTGTGCAGGTCCCATCGGTTCAGAGCTCTGCATCCTGTGTTCAGCCTCCTCCCATTCACAGCTCTTCGGGTATCGGAAAGTTGCCTGTGAGGCCAGGCTTACACAACACTGAGCCTCAAAATCTCCGAACTGCACAGGTATTTCAATGTGTTTTTCATATAAGGAACAAAGTTAAGAAAAGTTTCTCCAGTGCTGAGGACTTTGGTTGAAGTACATTTTACAAAATATCTCTCTCTTCATTTAGACTTATTGTCGCATACATTTATAGTCCTGAAAATGTCAGCCTCATGTTCCTATTTCCTCCAGTCTCTTATAAATTTCAATGTAAGCTAAATGAACCCCCTGATCCCTAGGGACGAGACAGACACTACTGGATGCTCCTAGAATTTTTTTAAAGGTATAAAATATTCTTAAAATCAGTTTGTGTAGTGTTGGTTCTGTATCAGTAATATGTAACATCATCAAACCAGATGACAGCCTTATCTATGCTGGTTATAGCGTTGCATCAATTCCTGTCCTGCTATATCTTACACACTGCTGTGAGATACTGGATGTTTCTCTGGACTCTGCACAGGCTGCACCTTCACTGTAAAAATATCTGTAAAATTTATAGTAAAAATTTGTAAAATACCAACTGTTAGTGTAACATCCTAAACATTATTTTGAAAATACATTGAATTACCATAACGCAAACATAAATTTTACATAATGTTTTCTACATTTCTGTTACGAAATTTACTGTAAAAATTTTTAGAAATTGTAAAATTAATAGTTTGATATTGCTGGCAGGTAATTAACATAAGATTAACAGTACACATAGGCCAAATTTTGCAGCTCTATGATATGAAACCTTTAACCAAACTGCAGATATTATTTTTTACAGAGACTAGAATACTGGTATGATATTTTGGTTTAATATAACTAGGCCCAAACAATGAAACGTTGCAAAGGCCTATGATAATTACAAGATTTTTTTGTCTTAGACATTATTTTTCCATCTTTTTACATGTCTTTTTATAGGCCTTAACATATTTAAAAACTCACCAAACTTTCCCCGATATTGTCCCTACTGTGAAATTTTCGGATTCCAGTGGAATTGATAGTGGGCATGGCCACACTGCGCGACATCGCCCCCCTAAGAGACACATTGTGGAGATCTGAAATTCTGTGCGTGGTAGCTCACCCCAAATGAAGAAAAAAGGTCTCCTGGAGATTAGCCGTAAAATGGACAGGGAGGCTGCCATTTTGGGTCAAAGGGCAAATTTTGGCCATTTTTGACATTTTCACACATTGAACTTTAACAAACTCTTCCTAGGAATTTTGAGCTATCAGCTTCATTTTAGGCTAAGCGATGTAGTTAAGGGATGGGGCATTAAAAGTTTTCAAAATTGCGAGTTTTAGAGCATGTTTATGAATGTGGCCAAGCAGCAAACTCACCAAAGCAAAGAAAGCACTATAGCTTTCACATAAAATGTTCAATTGGCATCAAACTTGGTATGAGTTGGATGTTGTCATGTTCTGACGTCGCATTAGCCTCACCCCTTCAAAACAGGAAGTGACTTTTTTTTTTACTTTAAAAAGCTCCACATATGGAGCTTTCCAAGCGATAGAGCTTGTATCAGAAGACAAATAACCAAAGGTGGGACCAAGTCGGTGTTTTGAGAGTCTCGAGTAAAGACAGTCAAGTCAAGTCTCGAGTCATGGCAGGCAAAAGTTTTCGTTTTCACTACACTCTTTACTTTCTGAATCACAATGGCATAGACTGTCAGCAAATTACATGAAAAGGATAAATGTAAATTTTCTCAAGTATCTTGGATTTATATAGCATGACAAAACATTGCATACAAGTGAAAGCTAAGCTGCTTCATCAATGTAGCCTGGAGCACACTTGCTAATAACACAAAGTTAGCTGAAGTCAACTATCTCATAGCAAAAGAAAAGTACCACCTACTGGTCTATGTGCAACTTCAAATGTCAAACTAAGTTGGAGGTTGTTGCAACCCCATCTGAGATCTTCTTGCAGGTTTTGCATGTTGCATTCCATTTTGTTGCATACTTCATAATTGATGTGCCTAAAAGAAATTATTCGCGGGAGCATATGTGTTTTTAGCGTTTTTTTCATTCCCCCCCTGTTTTTTACCTTTTTTTTTTTTAATTATTTAAATCTTGTTAATTTCATTGGTTGTGCTGCATGTTACACACACATACTCGCAGAGTGTGAAAAAATAGAAGGACGGTCTATGTCTGTTTACACAAGTGAAACAAGTTAATGGGGCCCACTTTATAAAAAATGTGTTTTAAGCTATACATTTTTGGTAAAATATCAAGTCTTTTCAAGTAAACAGGTTCAAGTCCAATTTAAGTCTTGAACTTGTTAAGAAGTTAAGTTCAAGTCTCTGAACTATTTTTCAAGTCAGTTCTAAAGTCTTAATATTAATGACTCAAGTCCAAGTCATGTGACTTAAGTCCCCACCTCTGCAGATTACAAGTTGGTCTTACTTGCTTTAAAGTGCAAAGAGTTTTTGCTGGAGGGTGTGGGCCTGACGAAGTCACCGGTCGTGCTCGTTGCCATACGTTGGCTCTAAATTCCACATATTTTAGCTGAGCTGTACCAAACTCACTGTGATTGGTCTTAATCCTCCCACAACAGGAATGCAGTCCAATATTTGGTGGTCGTGGCCTACCAAATATTCCCCCACAGACTTGAATACTTTAAATAATCACCCCAATCAAGCTTTGACTGACAATCATGAAATTCAGCATGTGTATTTTGACAGGACCTTAAAAAAGTCTGTCGGAGCCTCAAAGTCGGCCATTTTGGATCAGTGCCACTATTTTGTGTCTTTTATAAAATTTGTATCCAAGCATACTCCTCCTACAGCTTTTGACATACAGATTTCAGAATCTCTCAGCATCGTCTTTTGAACCATTGCAGGTCAATAGTTATCAAAATCCTTTTTGTACATCAAAGCGTTTGGACGTGGCCAACCTCAAAATCTGACCATTTGCTGTAAAGCATCAAGGTGGAATAACTTCCACACAGAAGTGCTCAGCTGCATCAAACTTTATTTGTATCATAATAGACCAAACCTCATCGTATGTACCTGGTAAATTGCTGACATCACCAATTTGCCATATGCATTAATTATATTGATGATATGTAATTTTATGCCCACCATACATCTGTCATGTAGTAAGATAGCTGTATGTTAGACCCTGCTGCTTGCAATTTATTGTAGTGGGCAAAGAGGTAGTAGGCTTATGCCAACAAGATATGACACAGTTTTTCATGCGTTTTTCAGATAACATTGTGTTAAACTTCAAGGTTTACAGTTAATGCAGTTACTGTTGTTCATGTAAACACTGAGTTCCCAAGATTGTATTTCTGCTTGATAGCAGCATCACCATCAAGACCACAGTACTGTTGTTTAACATTTTTAACTCTGCAATCCTACAGTTGAGCAATAGCTCTGAGCTTCCTGACCTCAACACAGTGTTGTCAGTCCAAGTCCACAAGTGCTAGCTAGAAGGTGCTAGCTAATGGTGCTGAGAGTGGCTAGGACTGGTCCTTCCAAGGCTATGGCCAGTAAATTGAGACGCAACCTTTGAAATCAAGTTTTTGCTATTTCTGCACACTCAGAAAGAGTCCCAGGTAAGCATCTTTCAAAGTTTAAGTTGAAGCTAGCTTACTTTTACCAACTGATTAAAAAAAAAAAAAAAAAAAGTTTACCAGTTGGTAAACTGGTAAATTTATCAGTTTACCAACTGATAAATTTCCCTTTAATTAATGTGAGCCATGCTGTTGATTTACATGCTTTGCAGCAGTTAGGAAAGAAACATTTTTGCTATATGGAGCATTTAATGCAAATTTTTCTCAGAGACACTACACTTCCATTTCCATTTATGTTAGCAGTTATTTAATATAGATGTATTTAGATGCTTCAAATTTTATTTCAGGTCTACTTTAGACTGCATATGCTTAGAGTTATTGTTAATGGTAGAAGCAGCTTCTTCGAGTATTGATTCACTCATTACGTTGAATTACTTAGAATGAAATGTTCATGCATTCAAGTTAAAACAGTGAAAGACGCTTTAGCTTTTGTTTCAGTGCTTTAGTAATACTTCGAAGAAGATTCTAAGCTTAATATCAGTGATAATAAAATTTTCATTTAACCTCTTAACTGTCACCCCCAAAATACTTCCATTTAAGTCACTGAGTCCATAAGGACACTGTTGTCCTTATGACAGTTAAGAGCTTGTAAGATATAAAATAAAATAAAAAAACATTAAATATTTTACAGTTTTTCTCAGTTGCTTGGGTGCATTTCTCAAAGCAGTATTTAATTTCTCAAAATACTTGTTCAATTGTTCACATCAAAAAGCAGTTTCTCATTCCTTTGAGTAAGTTCAAACGTCTCAAGTGAGGAGCTCGCTGTGGCTCTACAACACAAGCAAAATAAGCTCCAGTAAGTAAATACTTAAAACAAAAGATGTCACCTTTTTTTACTTCCACTTCTCAATGGAATGAAATACATTAACAATAAAAATCATTTCACTACTTCAGCTGAATGATGATAAACTGCTTTGTTATGCCCTGAAATCAAAACTATCCACATTGCTTTGACAGACTTGAGCTTTTTTATCGAAGGTGGCAAATATTTCAACACCAACCCCTCCCTCAAAATTGCATTTAAGAACTCTCCCTGATTTCTTAAATGAAACACCAAGTTCCCCAGTAGAATTTCAATAGAATTTCATCTTCATTCATTAAGCCATTGAGGATTTTTCTCAGTATGGCAATGGAAAATATAGTGTAATGTAATTCCTACAATACTCCATGTACAATTTTTTCATAAGGACATTGTCCTATGTTTCCATTTCAATTTTTTGTCTTTGTTCTCTGCATTTCTTTTGTTGTAGGAAACAGTTTCAAAAACCAGAGAACCAGAGGAAAAACATATATTCTTACTTAGTACTTATCTGAAGGCTTTACAGAGTTCGAAGACTGCTTACTGAACACAGTCAGGAGAAAGAGCCCCTAGCAGAACACAGTATACAGTTTTATAGGAAGGGTTTCATTCCATTCACAATTTGACAGTCTACTTACTTACAAACAGACAGAAGGCATACATATCTTCTTTCACAAGAAACATTAATCATTCAAGGATGTCATGAGGGTACAAACAAAGAAACAATTCAATAACCTTATTGTAATACAGAGGCTAGAGAAACGGTTTCCGAAGACTTTCCCATGAGTCTGTGCATTACACAAGAATCATAATAGTGTTATGCATTGTTTTACTCATATCATAGTAACCTTGAAATTTTTCACTACACTCTTGTTTTTTTCTGAATCACCATGGTGTAGAATGTCAGCAAATTACATTAAAAGCATAAATGTGAATTTTCTCAAGTTTCTTGGCATTGATCTCCAACAATTATAGTTTACAGTTCTTGCCATCAAAACTTTAGGCATAGTCTACAACAGAATATCTTTCCATATTACACTTGTATTGAAAACATGACTCGTCAATCTGACTCTTATCCAAACACAATGTACCTCAGAACCTATCATTCTTAGGCACTGATACAGATATTTAATTTTGAGAGATGAACTAAGGATTTTTACAAAGGAATTTGCTTTTGCAAGCAAACAAATGCTGTATTGCTGCTCGAATAAATTGTTCTGAGAAGTGCACGTACTGGTTTGCAAATGTCAAATACACCATACTGACTGAGAAAAACTGTAACAGCATAAATTGTCTTAACTATCTCTTTGCCTGTATGAAAAGTGTAAACATTTAGGTCTTCATTTCTGTAACTTTTCAGGAATTGGAATTTATATAAGTGGCTGAGAACAACTTATTGCCCTTCAATGACACCCAGACAAATGGTGAGTATTTATTTCATAAAATGCTGAAAACAAGTTTTGTTCATAACTTTTAAATTTGATTTGTGTATTGACTTAAAATTGTTTAACGTGTTACAAGGGTTCTCTGTGTTTGGGGACATAAATTTGCGAAAGGAAGAAAAGACCAAAGGCTCTCTTGCCAAACAATAAAATGGCTGTGGGGTGGAATCCAGACAACATAGCACAAACTGCTTCAGGCACCATCAAAACGTCTTTAGAAATCCTTACGTTTACCTTTATGTCCATGTTTTGAGCGCTATAGGGTTTTTTTACTAATTTTTAGTGTTTATATTTCAGTTTTATTTGCGAAGGGCCACCTACTTGCAAGGCCTAGTATTTTACAACTGAGCTGAGTAGCTCGGATACATGTGATGGACCTAGGTTTGATAGACATTTTTTTAAAAAGTTAAATGTTTCACTACACTCTTTTCTTTTCTGAATCACCATGGTGTAGAATGTCAGCAAATTCTACACCATGTAGAATGGTGTAGAATTCTACAATATCCCATTGCCTATCCCTGCTTTTAAAAGTGGAAGTGTCATGTTTTTTCCTGAAATTGTTCCATTTTATGCAACTGTTATCTTCATTTGTTATGAAATTGTTATATACATGAAAATTAATTTAAAAGAATTTTGATTTCATCATAGACACCTGCAGCTGACACCTTAAAATTGGCCTTTGTCTCTGGAACCTCCCAGCCTTTCCAACTCTACTGTACCTTTTGCTCGTCATCACAACAGTGCTTCTCCTTGCTGCCCATTAGTGGCATTTATAGCTGTTCTTTGGAGCTCAGCTGACGTGCAGTTCCACTAGGTGTTTGATTACTGCTGCCGCTAGTCAGGTGGAGATGCACGAGAGAGGGGTGTTCTGAGGGGCGGCGGCTCAGCTGAGGACTGCTGCTCCAAGAGGAAGCTTTGTGCAAATGGGCGGCGCATTGCATGAGGAAGCATTTAGGCACCACTGAATGGCTGACATGGGAGAGCAGAGGATCTCTAAAGCATGTTTTGATGATGGAATGGCTCATTGTGAACATGGAATTATAACAAGATATAAAGCTCAAACCTAAACAATTGATTGCGATATACACACCAAATAAGGACTGTTTTAAATAAACAACCCTTCGTTTCCGAATTTTTGGGGGATTTTTTAATTTTATTTTTGGACAGTGGTATTAGACCAGAGTCTTTTTACATCGAGTTTGTCTTGTATCCTTTAGCCTGAATGAGTGCTCCAAAAAGTAAAAAGTTGTAAAGAGAAATATGTTTCTCCCAAACAGGAGGATGGAATTCCTATTTTCCAGGGAATTCAAGAAAATTCTCTGGAAAATGGGTTTTGTCTGATGTTTTCTGTTTGGTTTTTATCTGGCTGCAGAGGCACCTCAGTTGACAGAAACACTTATTTAAGAACTTAGAAATTTTCAATCAGAAATGACAACACTGCCTGTTTAAAGTTCCAGTCTGCATGATACTCTGTTGAACCAGTCTTAAGCCTAGGCGGAGTCATTAGGTCTAGACCCAATGACCCAGTGTTGTCAAGGCAATGTTGAGGCAACCAGTGGTTAATATCACAGTAGCAAACAATGCCAAATGTCTTTAATTGTATTTTTAAGAAGGTTATACATTTTCAGGCTTTGTTTTTACTGTAGAACCCTATAAGTGTGCAATTCAACAAGGCTGAAACAAACAAATGCTGAGTTTATAAGACATTCATGTAGTGCATCATTCTAACTTTTTCTTTTTTTTCTTTTTTCCAACTGCAGAGGATCTTGCGATGAACACCTGACTGACAACATATGAGTCTCAAGCTCAACTGGTGAATTTAAAGATGATGTCCATGTTGCACATCCTCTTCAGCAAAGTCTGGACTCAGCGACTTGTTAATCTTGATCAACCCAGAGCAAAGAGCCTTTTTGTCATATGAATTTCTTCCATCACGGATTATTCCTCAAGTGTTCACATGAGGAATAGTTTTGTTTCCGATCTCAGTAGTGCCATGTGAGGATACTAGACAGGAAATTGAATCAATTCTGTTGTTAACTGAATGTTTAAGTAGAAATAGTTTCTTAAAGTGTATTAGTCATAGCCTGTATTTTTGTTTACTTTGGACTTGTTTCCTTTATAATTTCCCATTTTGAAATGCTGATAAACTACATTCTGTAGTGTGTTGTGCTGTATTTTTAATAGTAAAATTTTGGCATCTATAGCTGCCGGTAATTTACCATACAGTTGATTTTTGCAATAAAATCTCATAATGTATTATGCAGTTTTGCCATGTTTTTTACTGATGTACATTAATTATGTTTACGATATATCTGTTTTTTGTAGTAATTTTCTGTAAACAGTTTCAGTTTTATTCAGTTTATTCACTCGATTTAAAAAAATTCTATGATAACCTTGCAACACATTGTCTTACCGCACTTGTTTCGTCCCTCTGTGATAAGTTCCCAATATTATTGAACACCCACCCATCCATCCATCTTCTTCCGCTTATCCGGGGTCGGGTCGCGGGGGTAGCTGCCTAAGAAGGGAGGCCCAGACCTCCCTCTCCCCAGCCACTTCTTCCGGCTCCTCCGGGGGAATCCCAAGGCGTTCCCAGGCCAGCCGGGAGACATAGTCCCTCCAGTGTGTCCTGGGTCTTCCCCGGGGCCTCCTCCCAGTGGGACGTGCCCGAAACACCTCACCAGGGAGG
>CAEGAD010074652.1:0-55780 GCA_903067055.1 Poeciliopsis paucimaculata | reverse complement strand
CGACTGGAAGTATGTCAAAGATCAGGATCTGCACAAAGTAAAACATTTAGATAAATGGATAACAAATTATAAATTTGGCTGTCTAAATTAATGTTTTGATTGTTTATTCTATGTTACATGACTTTGTGTTTTTATGTTTGTTATGATGTAAAGCACTTTGAAATGCCTTGCTGCTGAAATGTGCTACACAATAAAAATTTGATTTGATTTTGAAAAGTTTTATTCACCAACCAGTTTATGAATAAATATTCTTGCCGGATAGAGATGCTCAGATCAGCTCCTCCTCCTCACCATGGACCTGGAGTCTGAACAACATAGAGGCAGAAACTGAGAGTCATTATTAGACTGAGGACAGCCAGACTAGTTTATTTTGATAAATTATGTTTAGCTAAATATTAGTGCTGAGGGGAAAAGCAGGCCTCCTGACATACATATTAAAAATAATAGTAATTCTTTAAGAAAAAAAAAAACAAAACTCAAAAAGGGCACTAGGGGCATCAAGGACTCTGCATGAGCCTGAAAGGCTAAACTGATTGTTTATCAGTGTGTTATTTTTTCTGACATTTCTGAAATTGGATTGTATCGAGTCAGAAATTACTGCAGTTTTTTTTTCTGTTAAGATTTTAGAATCTGAAAAACAAACTCAATTCAAAAAAGAAGAAAAAACAACTGAAGAGAAATTTTCACTGAAATTATTTTATCAACAAAGAAAATAAATATTTATTGTGTGATTTGTTCTGTAACGTTCTATGGTTCATGCACACAAAACAATGCTGATTTAAAAATTGATACAAAAAGAACATAATTTTAACCTCTTTAATTCCAGTTTTGGGGGGAAACAAACAACACATTTCTCTTTAAAACAGAAACTGTCACCACTGCAACAGATTCTGGGTTCATTTTAGACTTTTTTTTAATTCATCAGGAATCTTCCTTTGAAAAATTCAGTATCTCCAAATTAATAAAATCATTCTGAAGATTTATCAACATCAGTGAGGAAAAATATCAAAGTGGTGTAGGAGTGTAACTTAAAAATGCTCTTTGAAATGGGAGTTAATTACATTAAAATGCACAAAGCAACTTGTTAGCTTAAAGGCTTTATGAAAATTTGAAAGAAAAACTACTGAAAAATTTACATTATACCAAAACACACAAAAAGTACAAATAAAAGAAATAAAACTGACAAAAATATGTTAACCGCCTGCCAGGTGGTTCCTGTCTGTTAAGATGACATCCTGTGGCGCCCCACAGGGTTGTGTTCTCTGTCCCATCTTTGCTACTTTATATTTGCTCTATTTGGGATAAATTAATAAGTAATCTCTTCACTGTTGATGTGCAGAAATAGCTGCACATGAATCTAAAAACTGGATCCTTTCTGTCCTTTAGCTTTGATTTACAGCCAGACGACTCAGAGAACTTTGGTGAATTAACTAAGAAGTTTATCTGATCCAATAAAATTGAGCTTTAAATGAGCAGTGATGAAGTCGTTAAACCAGCATACAACCTCTGACCCCCAAACACACACACATTACTGGGAGCAGATTCAAACCTTAAAAAAGAAATCCACACAAAACAAGTCAAACACGCTTGAATCAACGTGCAAACGATTCAGAAACTTTATAGCTTCAGGTTCTCATGTCACAGTTTTCCTTCAAGGCGAAACATACAGACTGACTGACGTTGTGTTTCTGCAGCATCAGTTGGTCTCTGACAAAATAAAACTTTGACTTTCATTTGAAAACCTGGAACAACGAGGAAACGGCTTTAGTGCAAATACTGGTTTTAGTTTTTAACAGAATATTTTGAGTCTTCACACAGAGAACAACAACCAGAGGAGCTGAGGGACGTCAGGGATGTCGACTCAAACGGCAGTGAAGTTATCAGCAGATTCACTGAGAGACATGAAGAGAAGCCACGGATTTCTGCTGGGACCTTAAACTCAACACGGTGCATTCAGGGTCAAGAGGCCTGGAATGTCTGAAGGAAACGTTCAGTCCGGTTCTGGTTGAAGGAACAAACAAAACGGGCTGACAGTCTCACTGCAGGGCTGGTCTCTGACCTCTTCCCCGACCCTCTGGATCAGAACATCTCCACAAAGCACTAGTCACACAGCGGCAGCAAAAAAAACTTTCAGGAAAAACTAAATATTTAGCTCCATTCAGAGTTAGCAAGCTAAATATTTAGCTTGCTAACATTTAGCTCCAAACTAAGTATCACATTAGCAAGCTAAATAAATAGGTCGAAGGTAAATATTTAGCTAGCAACTAAATATTTAGTTGCTAGCTAACTGACTGTAGTCAGTTAGCTTGCTGTCTACATATTAGCCTCTGAAGGCTGCTGCTGACTATTTTTGCTGAACATAGAAAGTACACCTGGCCCTGTGCCGGGCGGCTCTGCCCGTCATACCAGCTGAAGGATTCCTTCCTGTTCCTCTCCACTGTCGCCACATGCTCTCCGAGGAGGCGGGATCGCTGCGATGATTTGGTCCAATCAGCTGATGCCTTCTAACCAGTTGGCCCTAATTGATCTGTTGTGATGAGTCCTGGTTCTGACTGCGTGTGAACCTGAACCGGATTGATCCAAACTGAATCTGGACTTAACTGGAATCTGAATTGTTTTTGTTTTTTTTTCTGTGACAGAACCGGTACTCTGGTGCTGAATAAATAAACTGAATTAAATTAAAAATAGATTTCAGAATCAGACATAAATCCAGTTTCTATTTGATTGGACCGTCTCTCCAATTGGGTTTGGTTTGGAGTGTTCCTGATTCTGGCCTCTAGAGGTCCTCAGTCAGCCTCACTGGTCTCACCGGTCCACTGGACTCAATCAGAACCTGCTGCAGGGCGGAGCTACTCTGAGGAAGAGGAGCGTGGAGAAGGTCAACCTGCTTTAAGGACATCATCTCCAAATGACTCGGAACCATTTCACTGATCTGTGAGGAAAACTCCTGTAACATTCCCTGAAAAGGAAAACTGTCCATGACTCCAGTCTTCATCCAGAAGGAAACAAGGAAAACAAAAAAACAACGAAGCGTTCATTGATTAAAACAACAGAAGTTGTCTGTAGTTGGAACTGGGTCTCCATGGTGGATCCACGGGTTTTAGTGACATCAAGCAGAACCAGGGCACCTCAGGAACCAGGAAGGTATTGGTGACAATGCGGTTCGGTCCAGTTCAATCCATCCTCCTGGTTCTGGTGGTGTGAAGGCAGCACCTCCACGTGGTTTCTCTGGAGAACAGACAGGAGATCCAGATGAAGTTCTCCTGAAACACCTGAAGACCTGCAGCTAGCCTGCAGCTCTCCTGAAGCCAATCTAGAGCTAAACCAGAGCTAGCCTACAAGTAGCCTGCAGCTAACCTGGAAGTAGTTTTAAGCTAGAATGCAGCTAACATGGAGCTAACCTACAGTTAAACTGGAACTAACATGCAATTAGCCTGCAGTTAGCCTGGAGCTATCCTGCAGCTAACTTGGAGCTAGCTTGCACGATCCTGCAGCTAACCTGGAGCTCAGGATTTCTATGGTGGAAAGTTAAACATCTAACCTAAAGCAGCTCTGAGAATCGTACGTACCTCCCACAACCTCCTGAGTTCAGTTTCCCTGCTGATAGAGAAGAGAGAAAAATCAGAGGAGTTTCAGATTGTTCAGATTGTTTTCTTCCTGTTTTCCTCCCTGTGATCCAGTTTTGCTGTTTATCTGGTCTGGCTCTGAATGTCTCCAGGCTTTCTGTAGACTTCCCTCACCAGTCCAGTCCAATCAGATTCAAGTAGAAAGGTCTGGGAAAGTTTCAGGACAGGAGAATAAGAGTCATTATCTACCCAACTCTATGACAACTCTTCCGGTGTGGAAGAGTTGTCATCTTCAGGACCGGAAAGGTCCATCATTCCTCAGCAGATCATCCACTCTAAGACGTCTGAAGATGACAACTCTGTAGGAATCTCCTTGCTGGAGATAAAAATCATATTTTCTGTCTGACTTATCACAAGTAGAGTTCAGGAGTTTTTTAAGCTCCTTCTCAAACAGATCTAACCGGTTCTTCATCTCCATGTACAGATCCTGTACGGTTCCTCCCCATTTTTAGCAATGACCTCAGAAAGGTGCAAGGCCCTGGCTGCCAAGTGATTGACAGATTTATTAATTGGCCCAACAACATCTCACCCCGATTTTTAATCAATGATGAGACCGTAGCGGTTGGTGAAAAGGTAACTCCATGGTCCAACCTTCAGGTCCAAAACATTTTTCATTTGTGGCTGAGAGAACGTCAACTGGACGGGGCAAACATAGCGAGAGATCTCAGAGACGCTGGCCGCCTTGAGGTACATCAGCCAAATGACATCAATGGAGCGTTGACTGCATGCCCACATTCCAAGATCCACACCCACATGGTGAAGAACCCACAGCCAATGGAGAGCGACCCAACTTAGCTAGAAGAACCAAACCAGACTTTAACCGGCTGGAGTCTTGACAAATCCTCCCAACAAACCCAGCAAAGGGACCAGATGAACATCCCAGCAGTTTGACTGCTTCTATCCAGGATCTTGATCGGACACGGTTTACCGCTCAGGAGCATTGATGGGGGTTGGGTGTAAATGGATCAGCAGCAGATCTGAAGCTGGGTGGAAAATCGGCCAAAGTCTCAGAAAGGCCTTCAGAAAGCATGGAGTGCTATCAGGACCACCAGAGGAGCCCGGACCCAGGAAGGGTTGCTGACAAACCGACGTACAGCAGCAGAGTGGGTCAGCTTATCGAAGCGAAACTTCAGGTTGGATCTGGGAGAGTTCTTGTTTTTCAGTTCTGAAAGAGGAAAATGAACCGGGGTCAGTGAGGCGAGGCGCAGAAATCTGGACATGAAGAAGGTACTGAACCTGTGGGGCTGCGGCAGACGATCAGCGGACAGGAAACCTCCGACGGCGCAGTCTGAGACAGAAGATCAGGGAGTTTCAGAATGAGCTCAGATCCACAGCAGGAAAATTTGAGACTATTCCTGATTCTGAATCCTTGTCAGAACACAAATGACCTCTGAACTTCCTTTTCACACCAACCTGAGGACCAGCAATGGAGGCTAACTCCAGCTGGACCCAAATACGACCCCAAGGTGAGTCAGAACCAATCCAGTTTAGTCGTAAAAACAGACTCAGGCATGTGCTGTGGTGGTGCAGGGGTTTAGCACAACCCATGTAAGGAGGCCTTAATCCTCGATGTGGCAGTCGCAGGTTCGATTCCGTCTCTCATTACTAACTTTTCTGTCAATTAACTATCAAATAAAGGCCACTAGAGCCAATAAAACCTTAAAAAAAACAAAACAGATTGAACCTCTGCCAGGTTTTCCTGTCCTCCCACCAGGCCAGTCAGAGTGTAGCTTCAGCTACAACCAATCAGCTGAAGGCTACTGATTAGTCTCACCAGGTGAGCGTCATCAGAGGGAATGCTGAAGCTGCAGGTGCTGGATGTGGATCTGGAAATCTTACTGCTCTCCTTCTTCGGATGAATCCTGAAAAGACAGAAACGCTGCTGCTGCTGCTTTGCTCAGATTAAAAACAAAAAGACAGATTAAAGCTCACCTGTCCAGCTGTCCCACCTCTGGAGAGCTGGGATTGGACGGCAGCTCAGATCTCACCTCCAGCATGGGGTGGGAACAGTCGAAGCTGCGCTGCTCACTGAGGAGGCTGACACAGCAAACAGAGTTTAACCAGAAGAACACCTGAGCTGGTAGCTTCATGCTAAGGATATCTGCTAACAGCCGAGATGAGAAATGACAGAAAAACTGGATTTAGCCTCAGATATAAACATGGAGTTCCTCAGGGCCACAAGTGAGCATCCCTAGCTAAAACAGATGCTCTAATCCTAAAGCAATAATCATAAACTTTGTCTAATGCTAAATTGCTTCATTGAAGCTAACTGTAAGGTGCTAAATCAACATGGTATTCAGTGAAAGTTAATGCTAAAGCACTAGCTTACGCTAGTATTTAGATGAACAAAATGCTCAGGTGCTATGTCAACACAGTATTTTGTTAATGTTTTAAATAATTGGATTAAAAGAAAAGAGAATGCGAGGAGAGGAAAGGAAACTGCCATGTGAACATTCTACAATCATTTCAAAATAAGAGCATGAATTTCAAAGTATCAGCAGCCAAGTCAATTAGAACTTACCTTGAAAAATAATTTAGGGGAAGCTAAATATGCTAAATAACTTTTTTTAAAAAGCAGTAAACAGAACGCTTGTTCTGCTATTAGCGCATTAGCAGCTCAGGGTTCTGTTCTAGGCTCTGTTTTCATTTATTCTGTGTCTCAAATGCCAAGTTCTATAAAATCACTCGTTTTGCAAATGATGTGACGGTTTTCTGACCAAACTGTGTTAAATAAATAAAGCCTTTCAGTTTTTCACAGCATTTATTAAACTTCCTTCGGGTCATCAGAAAGGCCGTCGTCGTGGTTACCTCCTGTGGCTGTGTTTGTCTGACTGGCTGTCGACGCTCAGCAGGCGGGGGAACAGGCCTGAGCGTCGCTTCACTGGCGACTTCACGTTGCCCTGGCAACAGAAACACAAAAACAATCCAGCTGCTAACAGCTGCCGAGCCGGAACCGGAGTTTTGTTGTCTTGATGCTCACCTCAATGCTCAGGTGAGCCAGACCGCCCCCACTCAGACTGGTGGGCAGCCCCGCCCCACTGCGCGACATGGTTTCCATGGATACGCTCCGCCCCTTCATTGCTCTCTGAAATGAAACGGCAAAAACATGCAATTAAGATTTCAACCAGCTAAACATAAAATTTGAAACCCTAGTTTCCAACAAAGAGTCAGACGGTCAACCTGGGATGTCTGTTGAAGTGACCTTCAGACTGACCTTGATGGACTCCAGCAGCCCACCGTGGGCGTGACCATTCTCACCCCGGCCCTCTTCCTCCATCCCCGACCCCAATCCCAGCATGCACTGGGAGCGTCTGTGCAGCTCGTCCAGCAGGCCGTCCAGCAGGGCGGAGCGGGTCCGCTCCTGAGCGGGAGGGAAATAAAATGAACCGATTCACTCCAGAGAAACCCGACTGCTGGCAGACGCAGCGGAAAAATCAAGATTTAATCCCAAAACGCTGCAAAATGATTCAGACACAACGTACTGTGTTTGGATCAGAAAACTTTTTCATCCAGCAGAAGAAGAAGAATGATGATTCAACAAAAGGAAAACAGATTTAACAAAGGTAAACTAAGGCCAAAGAATTCAAACATGAAACTGATAAAAAAAAAAAATTTTTATTTAAAAAATTATTTCAACTGAAAAGCTTTTTTGAAACAAAAAATTATTAAAACTGAAATAAAAAAAATATATTTTGACACAAAGAAAACAATTAAAAACTGATAAATAATTTTGAAACTAAATTCAAACAAAAAACAGTTTGACTGTGAAAATCAATTTTAAACAAAACAAATTTTTAAACTGAAAAAAGATTTGAGCCTAAAAAAAAAAAAAGTTATTTTTTTCAGCTTCAAAAAATCTTTTGGCTGAAAAACGTTTCTGAACAAACTTTATGGCCCTATTTTAGCTCCATAAAACCCCTGAGGGAGATGGCTCCCCCTGCTGGTTACCTCCAGTCGGGCGAAGCGTTCGCTCTTGTAGGAGGCCAGCTCTGCGTTGATGAGCTTAGTGAGGAGAAACTGCCTGAACTCTGGACCCTGGAAAAGAAAACACACATGAGACCAGTCCGGTTCAGACGTTAGAACTCGACCCGGTTTTGACCGGATTCCTAGCTCACCTTCCTGAAGACGGCCGGGTTTGGCAGCGGCGGTCCAAACAGCGGGACATCTTCTCGCGCTGTGACGGAAACCTGCCAGAGGTTGGAGAAGCAGGTTCAGTTCTGGTTCGGTTCTCCTCAACCCAGTCGGGTCGGTAGTCTGGTTCGGTGAGACCTCCTACCCGGTAGGTGGCGCCGTCCAAGCACGTCTCCTCCACCTGCACCAGGATGAAGGCGTGCAGGAAGTTGGAGGCGATCATGTCGGGGACGAAGGGCGTGGCCTCTTCCTGGAACACCACCGCCACGATGTCATTTCCTATGTGGCGTTTCCTCTGCAGCTGAGCGACAGGAAGTGACACGGGCGAAGTGTTAGTGCTGAAAGGTTAGTGACCAGCAGGGGGCAGTGCAGTCTTGAAAACAGGGTTAAACTGAGCAATCTGGGTCCATTTTCAGGTGTTTTTATGTGCCATGAAAATAAACTTTAAAAGTTCAGTTGAAATACTCAGCCTCCCTTTTCTCATGCTGCCCTGGGCAACTGCCTGTATCAAAAGTATTCAGGCAATAACTGTAGCTCTGATAATCGATACCTTTAATTATTGATCAACAAAAAGATTAACAGTTTCTCAACTATGATTTGACAGCAACTAAAAGATTTATTTTTAGATTCCGTAAAAATATTGTTTTAGTTTTACTTTAACAAAAAGAAAGAATCTGATAGAAGCTCTAAGTCTAGACCCAAAAACCTTTCCTGAATAAACAGAACCAACCAGAACCAACAGAACCAACCAGAAGCAACCAGAACCACAGAGATCCATGTTCCTGTCGTGTTTCCAGCAGTGTTTATTTCCTGGACTGGACAGTTTTCCGTTCTACCTGCTGAGCGTCTCCCTCGGTGAACGGCAGCTTGGTGGAGACGTGGAACATGACCTCTTGACCTCTGTAGACAGTGTAGACGGAGTGGGACCCCGTCTGGCCGTGGGACACGTCCAGCCCGCCCCGGAACCTGCAGACAGGAGGGCGAGAGCTGACTGGACCAGCCTGGTTCCACCAAGCCCAAAAGAACCAGCTGGTGAACAAAACATATCATTAAGTTTTGGTTTCTGGTCCTGAAGCTAAAATCCAAATACTGAAGGTTTTCTATTTCTGGTAAAGATGAAAAAGTTTCATTTTGGTGAAAATTACAACAAATATGAAAGTTTAGATTTCAATGAATCCACTGAAATCCCAAATAACCAAATTATTTCTAATAAATGTTGAACGGTTGGGCAGTAACTAGTTTTACTGGAGTAACTTTAACATAAACTATTTCTGACGAGTCAAGTTTGTGTTGAAGAACAGACTTGTTTGAACCAAAACATCTCCAGACACAAACGCACCTGCAGTTTATGATAAAGTTTTATAATCTTTATATTGAAAGTAATTCTTTTTGTAAATAAATTATTTATATGAATTATTTTCATTTTGGCCGTTAAAACACCAACATTTCCACATAACGGTATATTTTATCTGCCTGATGATGTCATTTATAAACATTTAATGATGTGTTAATCTGAGCTTTTCCTCTCACCTGGACGGCTTCTCTTTATTTCTACTCCACTAACTTTATTATTACTCTGCGCTGACCTGAGATCAGATTTTGCTGCTCTGAACAGGAACTCCACGGTTTGTGCTGTCCATGGTTCGGTTTGCGGCGCTGCTCACCCCTTAAAGTCCTGCAGCTCCACCGTTTCTCCCAGCAGCTGCAGGAACTCGAGGAAAGCCGGAGACTCCTGGTTGTTGGTGAACAGTTCCTCCTCTGACACCTGAATAGGTAACAGTCGCCACAGCCGATCACAGATCATCTCTGCTGTCATAACCAATCAGAGATCACCTCAGGCTCAGCTAGAGGTTACAAGTCAAATGTTTCCTCAGGAGGCAGAAAAACCTAAAATTATTTTATTTTTACATTTTTAGATAGTAATTCTGCATTTCCCATGATAAACCACAAATACATAAATACAATATTTCATTTTCATTTTATAAAAATAAATCACACATAGTAACACAAAAACATAACATTTGAAAATAAAATTCAAATAACTAAATATAAAACAACAAATAAAAATACTTTATTATAAGTAAACAAAAAAAAACAAACAAAATATATTAAAAATAAATAAAATTTATAAAATGAAAGTAAAATACAATACAGATAAAATTCTGATAAAATACTTTGTTGATCCCTTTGTTTAACATTAACATTAACCTTTGTTTGGCATTAAATGTAACCGATGAATTCGGTTGATGAATTCAACCGAATTCTACAGGTATAGAGACCTGTAGTGCCTACAGGTCTCTATACCTGTAGTGCCTACAGGTATAGAGACCTGTAGTGCCTACTGGTGTCTGGGTGGATAAACACACAAACTGCAGGATGAAAATATTTCTGCATGGAGATTCATAAATAAGCTACATAAAGTTAATCCTATGAATGATGTGATCTAATTTGTTTTTTCAGCTGAATAAACATTGAATCTCGAGTTTGGTTAATATTCAGAGTCAGATTGTGTTTTTTGCAGTTATTTTGGGTGTTAATGAAAGCAGCATGGCCGGTTCTGACCTGCCCAAAGCGCTGGTAGACGACGCCGAACTTGAAGGTGTTGTTGACTTCGTGTTCGTCGTAGTTGACGATGAGCTGAGACGCCTGCAGGCGGAGAGGACAGCGTCAGCCGGACCAGCCTCAGCAGGAGGAACGTAGAGGAAAACGAGCTCACCTTGGGGTAGAGGACTGGACTGAACCGCAGTGAGGCCGCCTCGTCACACACAAGCTTCAGGACAAACAGGTCACACCGTTAACTTTCATCAGCATTAAACTCCCACAGGTCAGTGTGAAATGCTTCGTGCAGAACGTCTGTTAGCCTCAGAAAAGTTTCAAATCAAATTAACCTGGATTGTGACGAGACATTCACTTTCTACATTTCTGTCAAAAAAAATATAAACTACGCAGTTTTATGTGTCTTACTGTCATTTTATAGCAAAATCAACTAACTATGTTAACTTCAGTCATTATAAAAATGCTATAAATCAAATATGACTTAAACAAACTTGACTTCCAAATATAACACCTTGAAATTGGGCCTCTGTCTCTTTAAGAATCTCCTGCTCTCTCTGAAGCTCCGCCTCCAGGAAATAATCCCAACATGGCTCCTCTATTAACCCTTTAATGTTTTTACCAGCATTGCTCTGAGCAGCAGCTCCTCTTATGATCTTAGCAGATGTTTGCTAATTGCTGCTGGCTAGTCTGAAGGAGCTGAGTGAGTCGGAGGTGCATCTTGAAGGCAGGGCTAGGTCTACCCAGACGTTTTAACAGAATGGTTGCCATGGAGATTAAAGGATTTATTAAACATAAAAGAATTAAAGCAACAGTGCAGGTTTGATTTGGGAAAAACATTAAAAGGTAAATTTTATATGCCACCGGCCCTTTAACTGAATTGACTGTCTTTAGTTAGTCTTCAATGCAGAGCTGTAATTTCTAGAGCAGCTCTTAATATTTGAGACATTGTGTTTTTAATGATGTAAAAGCACTCAGAAATGCCTTCTTGCTGAATAAATTAAATTTGACTGATTGATTGATTGATTTAAACAGTTGTCTTTTTAACCACAGGAACAGGAAGTAGTTTAGAGGAAAACAGGAAGTGAGGTGAGTGGACACCAGGAACAGGAAGTAGTTTAGAGGAGAACAGGAAGTGAGGTGAGTGGACACCTTGGCCAGCTCCGGAACGCTGGGGATGTCTGGCAGCTCCGCCAGAGGTAATCTGTGGTAGACGCTTTTCAGACGAGACCTGAAGCAAACACAAGAAACAAACCTGGATCCAGAGGAACAACGCTGCTTTTAAAATTTAACTAGACCCAAAGCAGATATGAGAAGGTCCAATGCCCCTTACCTAAAAACTAAAACACTACAAATGTTAACTGCAGTCACCAGCAGGCTGGGCGATGTGGACCTAAAGTTTTATCACAATATTTTGTGATACAATTGTGACAATAATAACTAACTATTGTGTCTTTTTAGGTGAGTAAAAAACTGCAGCAGTTTTAGCCCCACAAACACAAATCGTGCTCTTGAAAAACGTTTGGTTTGTTTCTTTGGGGCACCAGTCATACGAGGAAGTGTGATTAAGCTGCAGACAGTAACTGTATTTAATCCTATTTATTGGTTTTTATTGAAGTTTTTATTGGACAAACTGCAGAGAAAATAGTAAAACAATCAAAGTTGACGGTGAGACATCATAAACTGGGATTTATTGTCACAACGATGAATCAACATTTTTATCATGATAAGGAATCTATCGTGATAAATGACATAATAAATACACACCACTAGTTACAAGCAGGTCCTAGTGAGTCCAGGTTTCTGTGTTTACCTGATGATGACGTGCAGGTGTTCCTGTTCCTTCTCCTCCTCGTGTCTCACAGACATCAGCAGGTTTCCCAAACTGCTGACCGAGCAGAAGAAGTTCAGATGTTCCTGAAAGGCAGGAAGACGTTGAAGACCAAAATCTGAAACTGCTGCAAACCGCAAAATGTTTTAAGACATCCCAGCTCACCCTGCCCAGGAAGTGGTTCCTGTACGCGCGTGCTGCCTCGTTGACCTCCTCCAGGTGATACCCATAATCCCCTGGGGCAGAACCTTCTGCCTCCTTTTTTCCGCCATCCTCTACCGCCGCACCGCTGCACTGCAAGGAGGAAGGGGGCGGAGCCTCGATGGGTAGATCTTCAGGAGGCGTGACCCCTGAAGGGGGCGGAGCCTCAATTGATGGAGTATCTGGAGGCGTGGCCTCAGATGGTGGCGTGGCCTCTGAAGGGGGCGGAGCCTCTGGTCCCTCTATCCAATAGCCTCCAAACTGCGGCAGGATGACCTGCGGGTACGGGGGCCCCCTCTCCAACACCTGCAGTCAACATGTTTCTGTCACACCTGGAGGAAACGCTGAGCGACCTGCTGCTGCGTCGTCATGGCAACGGCTCGACTGTTACTACCACAGTGTTGTTGTCATGTTATAGTTTTATATTTTGAATGTTCAGAATGAACTTCTTTACTTTTTTCTGCTTTCACCAAATTTTAAGCGTCAGGTCAAAAGTTCAGATGAAATATGTGACGGCGTGTTAAAGTCAGAGGGAAATGAAAAATTGCAGTCAATTTCCACCAAAAATCTCAGAAATTTTGAGATTATCAGGAACTTTGTGGAAAAAATATTACGTTTCTAACTTGAGAAGTTTAAATAAGAAACTCAGAAAAAAGTCAAAAGTAGAAAAATTTGGAGAAAAATCTAAGAATTTTCTGAGTTTTTTCTAGTAAATTATTGACTTTTGAAGCTCAAATATTTTTGTTTTTTTTTCTAGAAAAGTCCTGTTTTTTGTGGAAATTTCCTCCTTTTTTCCAATGTAAAATTGCCTACAGAAATATCAATATGTGATTTGAGAATGTTTCTGACCTTTGGCATAATTTTGTTATTTTTTTTATGTAATTATCTTTTGCATAGTTGTTTTTTGCACATGTGAAATATTCACAATTCAAATATAAACATTTGAAATACCAAATCACAACTTTATGATTTTTTTCATAAAACCTTAAAATAAAGTCAACTTTAACTTCTCCTGGGAAAATGAGCCAAATCTCAGATTTTACAGCCATAATAACAAAATATGTCCAAACTGTAATTTTAACTTTGATAGAAAAAATTATGCCCGGATATTTTTGGAAACCATCAGAATGTTAATAAGAAACCATCCCGACATCCTCAAACTGCTGGCAGGAATCAAACCCACAACCTTTGGACTGGACTCACCTCTTCAATCCTGGGATAAGGAATGTAATCGTCCTGAAACAGAGACAGAGGCGTTTCAAACATGGCCGACATCGCATCAGGAAAATATCACAGCTTCACTTTTACTAAACCAAAGACAATTAGATGTTAAACTGAAGGAAGCAACAAATCCACGTGAACAGCAACAGAGCGGACATGCAACTTGGGTTGCCGAGGATGATGATGACAATGATGAAGGTGAAGACTGGAGCGACTTCCTGTCAGGAACAGAGACTTCCTGCTGATCAGACGCTCATCTGGTTTTACATCAACATGAAAAGAAATGTGGGACGTGAGCTGGACGGACATGAGGACAGGAATCAGGACAGATATGAGGACAGATGGACGGACATGAGGACAGGAATCAGGACAGATGTGAGGACAGATAGACGGACATGAGGATAGGAATCAGGACAGATGTGAGGACAGATGGACAGACATGAAGACAGGAATCAGGACAGATGGACGGACATGAAGACAGGAATCAGGACAGATGGACGGATATGAGGACAGGAATCAGGACAGATGTGAGGACAGATGGACGGACATGAGGACAGGAATCAGGACAGATGTGAGGACAGATGGACGGACATGAGGACAGGAATCAGGACAGATATGAGGACAGATGGACGGACATGAGGACAGGAATCAGGACAGATGTGAGGACAGATGGATGGAGGGACATGAGGACAGGAATCAGGACAGATATGAGGACAGATGGACGGACATGAGGACAGGAATCAGGACAGATGTGAGGACAGATGGACGGACATGAAGACAGGAATCAGGACAGATGGACGGACATGAAGACAGGAATCAGGACAGATGGACGGATATGAGGACAGGAATCAGGACAGATGTGAGGACAGATGGATGGACGGACATGCCTTCTGTCTCAGAGGGACTGTCTTCATCTCAGCAGCTTCTGGTACTTGCTGCTCCGCAGCCGGGAGAGAAAACAGGCCGAAATTATTCTGTTGAGCCAATAAAAGCATTTCATTCATTCAACCAAAACCCAGCAGAACTCTGTATTTGAGTCCGAGTGAGACATCTGTTGTTTGTCCAGGAGACTCGTCTGGTTTTCCGTCTCTCGCCGTCCAACCGGACCAAGTCTTTCTCCGCTCCTCCGTCTCTCTGCTGTGCAGCATCTCCGCCCTCCTCTTCCTCACCTGGCCTTTAATTTGTTTTGTTGTCTTGATGAAAAATGCAACATTGATCCTGGAGATGTTGATCTATGATCGCTGGTGATCCAATGATCCCACAGCATGATGCTGCCTCCTCCCATCAGAAGTCATTAAGTCAACAAACCAAACTTAAAGGCTCCACTTCCTCCTAATGTCTTCTGTTCTTATTTCTCATTTCTTCTTCTGCAGATGATTTCTGATGTTTTATAAAGTCTCCTCATCCTGCCTGCATCTCGGCTCATTTATCAGAACCATGAGAGGAATTTATGCAAATTAAAGTCTTACCTCCATCTTGTCCATCATGTCGAAGAAATGAGCCGTCTGCAGACAGAAACAGGTAAACCAGTTCACTGTCAGGACAAAACGCTCCAACATGTCTGAACTGCAAACGTATTTAGGAATCACAGAGAATGAAACTGGAGGAAGCAGCATTTGAGCCGAGCCAGAACAGAACCGGGTTTACAGTCCCGTGTTTCTGTTGCTCGTCAACGAGAACAAACTGGGGAAGGAAGGATGGATTTTTTATCCGTTATGATTTCAGGATGAGAATAAAGCTGCTGATTCTACCGGACCTGGACTGATGACATCACAAGAGGCTGACCAGGTGAGCAACATGGCGGACATGTCACTTTCCACAGATCTGGACTGGGAAGCTTTGGTGATACAAGAGGGTCAATGTTAGGTTTGACCTCTGACCCACGATGGATACTGGATGGAGCAAACTGTTAGCAAAATGCTAGCAAATTGGTAGCAAATTCAAGTTAGTGACGTTTAGTTAAAATGTGACTAGTGACAAATCTTTTGGCTTTAATTTGTTATCAGACTTCAGCCCAGCTGAACTGCTGTAACCAATAGGAAAATTCAACCAATAGGAAAATTCAACCCAAAGGGGGCAGCACTGAGACAGTTTTGATCTAATGTTGCAGAATTAAACAAATTTACTCTAAAATGTCAGTTTCCTCAGAAACATAAAGATAGTACCCTTATTAACCGATTTATACATTTTATTCACAAAATAAGTTGATTTGGTTTTTATAAACAAGTGGCTGTAAATAAAATCTGTCCGTTTTTATAGAAATGTCTCCAAGTGTTTCTACAAATCCAAGCAGGATCCTTTATTCCTCTAGAGGAATATGAACCAAACATCCAAATAAAGAGGAGTTTCATCTGGAATGACAGATCTAACAGAGAAACAGGCAGACAGGCTGACCTCAAGCCTGAGCGGCGTCTGGAGGGAGCAGCAGGTGTTACCTTCATGGTGGGCGGCGCCGTGCGGGGGGGCGACGGGGGGCGGTCCTCCACCGGGACATTAGCGAGGATCAGCTGGTCCTGCTTACTGCAACACAGGAAACCATCATCAGAGAAGCCGCGTCTGCATCAGCAGAGAGCTGGGAGGAGCTGAGGATGATGACAGGCTGGCTGGAGATGAAGGTCAGCCTGACCTCTGAGGAGCCGCCTGACCTCTGAGGAGCCGCCTGATCACGTCTCAGGTGCGGCTCGCCAGACTCGTCAGTGAATCACCGCTTGACCTTGGTAGCGATGAGTCATGATTCAGACTCTGATCAGGCTGGATTTTGGTGAGTCATGGTTAGAGCTGAACTCGTTTTCACCAGAGTTCTGACTCATGGCGACAGACCGGACCCAGCTGGTTCTGGTTCTGGTGCCGACTCCACGTCATAACGTCCAGGCAGTTCCTCTCAGTGTGAAACACATAGACTCAGGGTCAGAACTCAGCCTCTGCTACAGGGCGGAGTTGGGGAGGGGCTAAAGTCAGACCTTCTGACCCGTCTGAAGGTCTCATCCTGGCCTAACAGAACCTTGAAGAACCCAGACAGAATTATGGTCTAAAAATCAGCCAAATCCAGATAGAGGCTGGGAGACGCTAACTACAAAGCTAGCTACGCTAACTCTATAGCACTAATCATATACATTAGCCCTGCTAACGCTAACGTGCAATACCAACATGGAGCTTAGCAGAAGCTAATGCTAAAGTGGTAATTTAAACCATCTGTCAGTAACGCATGTACTTCAACAAAGCATATTGCCCCCTACGTGATTAAACATGTCATTGCACTCCTTCCTGGACAGTTTGGGCCACAGGGAGTGATTCTTTGGACCTTTCACTCATAGTTTCAGTTTTATAGTTGTTGAGTTTTGCTAACTCTTAGCCTAATTGGCCACAGTAATGCTTTGGTCAGAAAACACACAACAAAGGCAGGTTTAAATTATTTAACCTCATTACTTGATGCGTTGTATTGTCATTTGCTCAATAAAGAGGACACGAGGAGAGGAAACAGAACTTCACCAACTTCAAAATAAGAGCATGAACATAAACGTCTACTATATCATTTGAATTCTTAACAGTCAACAACCAAAACCTCAGAGCAGTTTAGAAAACAACAAAGTAAATTAGTGCTGTCGAATTCATCTGGAAACATTTAGGGGAAGCTAAGTGTGCTAAACACCTTCAAATTTAGCTACTGGTGGATTAGCATAACTGTGCCTGTTCAGCTCAGAACTGTGGTCTCATCCTCAAATATTTGGACCTGATCTGATCTCTCTGATACTTTAGACCCATTCAGAACCAGGAAGAACCCCCTTCCTGTTGACCTTTTCCAGAAACGTCTGCTGCTTCACTTTCTTCTCTCTGCCTCTTAAGGCTGAACAGTTTGTGTTCGTGTCGTTCTTGCTGTCTGACTGAGGGCTGCAGGTTCGACCGGCTCCAGCTCTGCACAGCAAACACAAAGGTCACAAGGAGACGGGAAGGGACAGACGGACCCTGCTGGGAGAGAAAAGGTCACTGAGTGAGGCGCCGTGGCATTTGGACCTGATGTCAGCTGGGGAACAACACCGAGGTCTGGTTTGGGTCCAACAGCTGGAATAACTAAAGACAGCCTATCCAAGGCTAATGCTAGGCAATCCAAGGCTAATGCTAGCCTATCGAATGTTAAAGCTAGCGTATCTGAGCTTATGGGCAGCAGTGAAAGAAGGCAGTCCAGTGGTTGACCAGACTAGGCATGCTAGCCTCTAGCATCCAAAGCTAACAGTAGCTAGTGCGGAGATTCTCTTGCCAGCGCTGTTAGCGAACATTTGTCCCCCATGCTGAGAGGAAACCTTATCCTGTTGCTGAGCAGCTGAAGGTGAATGAATTAGTTTCCGTTAGTGAATGTTTTCTGCAGAGGAAAAGCAAAGATACTCATTAAAGTTTAACCCTGTAGCTCCTCCTGCTTCCACTCACTTCAGTTGGCAGGTCAAAGGTCAGCTGGAGAACTGAAGTGGGTTAATACCTACTGATGATGTTCTACTCTGAGATAATTGGGGGCTTGACTTGTCTTAACGAGTTAATTTAGATCAAACTGAAGCAGGGAATTAATTATGAATCTGGAGGTTTGTTCAAGTAAAACCCATCAAGCCCGAAAATCAAAAATAAAATATTGGAAACATTCTGATTAATTGCCAGACAGGATGGAGCAGAACATGGACTCTGATCTTCCAGGAAGGTTTTAAAAGCAGAATCTGTTCAGTTTTAAACCAAAGTGGTGAAATGTGACGGATGAGAAGCGACGGCGCCTGTGAGGAACCTGCAGCGCTGCCTGATAACTGCAGCAACACGCCGACAGCAGATCAGGAAACCTGCAGCCGCTTAGAGGAGAAAAACCATCAGAGTGGAAACATTTCAGCCCAAACGACCTTCCGACAGACAGAACCTCCCTTAAATAACATGACTCCTGCTGCACTGTAACACACACTTACAGTGTGTTACAGTAACGCATCTGATCTGCCTGGAGATTGATACGAATCCACCTTCATCAGAACCACATCACCTCCAACTGGACTCATCGCCCAGCAACAGAACAGCAGAACCAGCAGCTTTAAAGGGAAAGTATTAATTATTTTTTTGTATAGTGCCGTTTCATAGCACAGTCCAGTGACTGTTGGCGTCAGACGTTATGAAAATGCTGTACATACCAAACATGGCATAAAACAAATTTGACCTCACGTCATATCACATCTGATGCCTTGAAATTGTCTCTTTAAAATATAACTAAACTCCCTGAGGAAAAGGTTCAGCAAAGTGGGTGGAGCCAAGAGAACCAGAGGGGCGTGGTCGGGACGAGAGAAGACCTGCTGCCAAATCATCCACTTTGTTGCTATATTTAGCAACTTGTTCTGCAGCTAGAGGAAGAACGGAGACGGGTTTAGGTAAAATATGGCAGAAATAAACAAACTGTACACTAAAAGTACAATAACCAATTAGCTAGTCTATCCAAAGCTAATGCTAGCTTATCTAAGGCTGAATCTGAGATACATTTAATTTAATTTAATTTGGATAGTTTGTCAGCAAAAAAGTGAAGTTGGTGGTTAGTTTCATTTTAAGAATCTTCTTCTCTCTTTGACACTCTGCGCTCAGGAAGTCATCAGAACATAATGATCCTCCACAACGTTGTTTACACCAGACACATGGCAGAACAGTTCTTCATTACATTCCACTAAGAAGTTCCACCAGCTGCGTGCCAACTGCTGCTGCCACTAGTCTATAGGAGCAGATCAAACCTCTGGGTTTAGCTAGAATCGTTACGGCGGTCAGCTGAACAACAACCCAGCAGAATGGTCTTAAGCCTAGCAGATTATTCTATTCTGGTCTGATTGGAAACCAGAGACGCTCCGTCTCCGTTATCGCTGGTCAGAGCGAAGATTTATGTTGCTTTATGACTGCAGTCTCTCTGTTGTGGGCAGTAAGAGTGAATGACCAGCTGGAAAAAATGTCTGTAGATGTTGAAGGAAGATAAAAACAAAGTAGCAACAGACAACACTCTACCATCTTCCACTCTGTTCCCCAAACTGGTGGAAACTGGTATTGACTCTCAGCGAAACACCAACATGTGAAGAAACCAGTTCAAGAACAAGAGCAACATGAGCAACAAGAGCCTTTCTCCTGGCTCTGCACACTGAGGTCATTTTGACTCCTCAGAGCTCCAGAAAACATAAACATATGTAGATTATTGCTGCTGTCACTAACAGAACGACACTTATGAAAACAAGGAGAGCATCTGAAGCAGAAGCCGCCCTCGCTGCAGGAGACGTGCCGGTCGGCACAGAAACACGACTCAGCAGAGACCGCATGGAGCGGGCAGACAGATGGCAGCGCAGCCGCTTGCTGCCACCACTTTGGTGTTTTTTTATAGAACAGCTCTTAAGAACGCAAGTGTAGGACACACAGCGACCACATGGGGCACCAGGCAAACTGGGATCTGGATTGTAACTTTCTTAGGAGGCAATTTTATGTTCAAGCAAGAAAAGGACACCTGAGCGCATCTTATCCCAACAAACCTTAAAGTATTTGTTTTAGTTTCTGGAGTTTGTCCCTGGATTCCCTGAGAGCAGAAAGATTCAAACAATTCAAACGATTTACTGTCATTATTACTGGAGAGAAGAAAAACACTGTAAACAGCAGCAGGAGAGAAGGAACGCTGCTGCTTTCAAACAGACGGACACACACTAACATAACACACACACACACTAACATAAACACACACACACCAACACACAATCTGGTCCAGGTCTCAATCTGTCCACTAACGTCCTCAGTTTGCATGACGTCCTCCATCCCAAAACTTGACATAAAGACCAACTCTGAGCCAATCAGCAGGCTGCGTCTGATTTAAGGAGACGTGACCCGACTAGTAAGCAGCAGCACAAACAGATTCCTGCTCTTTAAGGTGGAAATGAGTTTTTATCTGGTTCAGTGAAACGTTTCAAATTCTGGTTCCTGTGAAGCTGTCAACATGTTGCTGTCTCTGTTTCCCTTGAGGGGACACAACTATCCTCAGCTGTCCACTCAGAGGACACACACACGCGCGGGCACGCACACACACACGCGCACACACACAGACACTTCACACTAATGGATCTGCAGCCTGCCAATTCTCTGCAGAAACAACGTAAACAAACGTGAGTAGATGGAGGAAATGTGAGGCTCACCACTGGCGGTGTGGCATCGCAGCGTTGCCGTCGGTTACTGAGCATCTCACTCAGATCTAACAGAGCAGCACCGCTCCTCCTCCTCCTGTTTCTCCTCCTCCTCTTCCTCTCTGCCGTAATGTCAGGGACCAACAGGATTACGGAGCCGTAATCAGTCAGAGGAAGGCAGATGGAGGAAAAATGGAAAACTGACGGGAGAGGAGGAGGAAGAGGGGGATGAAGTTGTCACTAATTTCTGTTTCGGCTCCGACTGAAAGCTTTATGTGGTCTGCTAAAAAAAAAAAAAAAACAGGGACTGAAAGAATTTTCTGTTTGCTTCTATATTTAACATTTATATTTATTTATGTTCGTTTTTATCAGTTTAAATGTGTTTGTAGTTTTTTCTTTAATTTATTAATGATTGTCATTCTGAAATCAACCAAAATTGTGATTTTAATGATTTATTAATTTTATGAATATTCATTTATTTTTATTTATTTTGGGTCAGTGTTTACTTTTTGAATTTGTATTTATTTCATTTCATAAAATAATGTATTAATTATTGAAGTAAAGCTTGCTTCTGCTTCTTTTCATTTATTCAATTAAATTTTTTTTCTGTTAGTATTTATTTATGTATTTATTTATTCTACATTGTCAGAAAAAAACAAATATTGTCAGAGCAAAGTTCTGTAAAATTAAATAAAAATTCAGTTTGCCATTTCTATTGTTTAATTATAAATTTAAATAAGTGTGAGAAATTGCAGTTTGAATACATTAGCTGATTAATTTTAACATATCTGCAAACATCATTAGTAATGAGCCAGTTTACTGACCTAATGGTTTATTGATTAATATGCTCCATATTTATCTGATTTATAGTGATTTTTAGCTTTTATGCTAGCATGCTAGTAACTGTGCTGTGCTGTGTCTCTGCAGACCAGAGGTGGCACTAGACTTTTGGTTGTCAGTCATTTGACAGAAGGCGTAAAAAAGATATTTAAATGTTAGTAATAATGGCACGTTAAGTCTGAGCAGAACGTTTTCATCCTGCTGCCTGGGTCCAGTGATGAAGAGGACGAGGACCTTCATCAGTGGCGTCTGACCCAGAACGGCTCCCAGCAGGACAGAGCGCTGCAGGAGTTCGCTGACCTTCCCCTGCTCTCATGCGGCGCAGCGAACAGAACTTTCTCCGCCTGCTTCCCACTTCTGGGGGAAAAAAGCTTAAAATGTGGATCATGACGAGCCACACAGCACAGATAATAAGGTCACCACGGCAACAGCAACGTAAACGCCAAAAGTTGAAGATCCTGAAGGAAAAATGTTGGCTTCAAACCAGGATAAGACATGAAGCCTGGAACCAGAAGACAGGAAGTAGGAAGGTCCAATAAGGACTCTGCTTCCTGTTCAGAGGGAGGACTGATGGACTGACTGACCCCTGACCTGTAGTGACCCTTGCCCCCCTTTCTCCTGATGGACCCATGAACACTCAGCTCCTGGCTTGGTCTGGATCATGCTTAAAGGACCGGGCCGTCCTGAACCGAGTCAGACATGTTGAAGGAGGATTTTTGTCTGCGTATCCTTCCTGAGGACAGATGGTTCTGGTGCTGGTCGGCTCCCTGAGTGTTTTCGGTTCTTTACGGTTGAGGTCCCTAACCTGTCCTCAGTTCTGTTCAGAACTCGTTTATTCTGAGTGTTCGCCATAGAGGCTCCAGCACAGAGCCTTGGGGAACACCAGCAAAGAAAGGAGTAGATCTGGATGACTGGACCAACCAGGGTTGTCCTGGATCTGATGGAGTCCAGGTACTGTCACTTCCTGTTAGCATGTGGACGGTGTTGAAGCTGGACCGGATCAGAGGAGTTGTAAATCAGACGTGTGCTGGTACTCACCGGGCTCTCAGCGCGCTGACCGTCGACTTATCAATCCTGCAGAGACACAGAGAGGCGCAGACGTTAATGGACGCCGCTCTTCTGATAACGGGGCGGCGCAGAACAACATCTCCGAGGAGGAGGAGATTTACGGCCGCGTTCTCCATTAACCCCGGTAACCTGAGAGGGAGGTGTGAGCCCAGAGCTTCACAGCAATAAAACACTTGTTTATTAAAGCGCCGCCACGGCGATGCATCACACATCAGCGTCTGGACTGAAGGAGGAAGGCGCCATAAAACACAAGAGTCAAGGAAACGAACAATGTGGGACGGATGCAGGTTTCTGGCCACGTAATGTAAAAAGCAACAGGCGTCTTTAAAACGGTTCTTCTGTTTGATCATCCACACATATTTAAGTTTAAACTCACCAAACCCCAAATCAACTTTTATTTTTCAAGGATGCAGAAGCTGCAAAACGTTCGACTGTCTGGTGAATTAACAACATGACGCATCAGAACCTTTTTAAAGTTTATTTCTGTTGGAAATGTTTCTGTATTAGTGGGAAAGTTTTGTTTGCTGAAGCTTTTCATTCTCCTCCAGCATCAAGAAGAATTTGCAGAAAGACTTTGTCTGAGAATCAGTTTCTCGTCTCTATGGAAACGAGGACACAGCAGAGTGCTAAGCTGAAAATAATGTCAAAATAAAACTTTATTTGAGACATAAATTCATTGGGTGTTTATGTGATGTCCTGGGCGTTAGCTTTGCTAGCTGTAGTAGCGTGTCTTCTGCTAATGTTAGCGCTGTGTGCTAGCTGTTAGTTCTTTCAGACCTGTACTGTGTCTTTTGAATATTGTTACTACATTAATAGTTTGATATTGTTTTTATCTGTTCTGATCCAAAAGCTTTCAGTGACATTCTTGGCGCTAGCATCACCTAACTCGCTAAAGATTCTGAGGCCTGGACGGACAAGTCCAATGTTGTTCATGACTTTTAATCAGTTTGGGAATAAAACATTTCTGCAATGTGAGATAATCGTACCTTTGCTATCAACCTACCAAAATGGCCGAGCGACCGGTCACAGTGGGGCGCTCTGTGGCCTGTAGAGGGCGCACCAAAGTGACAGCACAAAAACAAGGAGCCTAACTAGGAACTCGAACCAAAACACAGGTCAGCTTTATAGACCACAACTGGATGATTCCAATAGGAACAGGAATCTAACAGCGTGACATATCAACCTTTAATGTAACATGAAAGCAGTTCTCAGTATTTACAGCAGGGGATCAGTTCTAATCTGGGGAATGTGAAAACCAAACCAGAACCCCAGCAGACCCCAAACTGAGGCTTCTGGGAAAATAACGTCAGTTTTCTGCCATCGTCTCTTCCTGCATTGATCAGTTCAGTTTCTCAAGGCTTCACATGTCGTCGTGATGTTTTGGTTCTTCGCTGTGTTTCTCAGAACAACACAGGATGAAGAACCTTCGCTGAGTCGACACTTTGTGGCTGAATATAAAGGAGTGAGCGGCCGCTGGCAGCTGTAAACGGCTCCCTCCTCTGCCTCGGGCTCCTCCTGCATTAGTAAAGACAGAAACTATCAGCCGGCTCTGTCTAAACTCTGGACGGGCGGATGGAAATATGGAGAGAAATTAACATCTGATTCCTCAAACAAGCTGAAATCAGGTGAAGATGAAGGTGGAACTTTTGTGGAAGGAGGAAGGTGAGGGAGCGTGGATGATGCTGCAGGATTCAGGGACGTGTGTCCCGATCTCCGTTCTGACAGATCGACTGAACCGACAGGATTTATATTCCCGGCTGCTGCTGCTCTCCTCTCATCCAGAACCAGACACACGTCGCTCTGCTGGCGGCTCACAGGAAACCCAAAGAGTGACGGCGAACAAAGGAGGAAGCAGCTGCAGCATCGACAGACACTGCAGGCTGACAGAGCAGAGACACTGAGGTGGTTCAGGTAGACAGAGGGAAGGTGCCCCGTTTAAAGATGGAGAACCAGAAGGTTCTAGAGACAGAACCCTGGTTCTGTCATCAGTCAGAAGATGAGTCACTCTGAGATTATTCATTTAAACTCCCGGCAGGTCGATAAATTCGGTTCGATTTGGACCTAGAAGATCTGGCATTTAGTTAACATGTTTTCCCTGAACATGTGTCTTTTCTCTCCTCACTCCATCAACACGATTAAATCAAGAAGGTCCAGAGTCTCTGGTTCAACAAGTGGATCATTAGCAGGACTCAGCAGAACGCCAGACCGGTTTCTATCAACATTTTTTAAGTGAATTTTGATGGGATTTGAAATTATATCCTCAATCTGAAAAAGAATTAAAGAGGAGATTGAAAATATTTACCAAATAAGTTCTGCCATAGCAGAACTTATTCTGCTCCACCTCTACTGGTGAAGTGAACTCCATGTGCTCCATGCTAGTTAGTAACATCCACTTCCTGTTTATCACAGCCATGCCTAGCGTCAACATCTGACGAAGTGATGCTTTGCGTAGAGCCTGGTTGATTGGCTCCAAGATGGAAACACAACAAATTCACAGTTTCTTTTTTTTGGAGGTTTGCTCAAATGAACTCGCTTTGGACACCAATGGGCTTTATGGTCTCTCTAAAGGGGGTGAAAACTTTTCCACACAGATCCAGGTTGGTTTGAACAGCTGCTGTCCCTCAGGAAGTGAACATTAAATTAAATTTCTCTGCTTAGCTTCCCTGGCCGGCTTTTAGGATTGATTTAACCTCTCAGGTTATTATCAGGACTCCTCATCAGCTCTGGGGAAACAGGCGCCGATGTTTATCCAGGGAATCCTCTGGCTCTGATTTGTCTTTTTACCGTCTTTATAATCCAGCTCTAATAGGATCTGAGTCGTTACTGAAGGAACCTTTCTGGGTGCGAACTGGTCAATTTTAAACTCACTTATAAATGTTTGAATAAACTGTAACAAAATCTACAAACTCCTACTTTTCTAACTTCCTGCAGCAGCCGATTGTACTGTAGCGTGAGATTAAATGTTCAGATTCAGTTTCTTTCAGAGCTGAATTGTTGTATTTGTATGCATTATAATGTACTGTTTGCTCTGTGGATGTCACTTAAACAACACAAATGTATGCATGGTTTGATCAACAGCTATGCTAGGCTAATATTTTATTGACATGTGGATAAAAAAATCAGATGCCAACACATTACATACATGGATTTAACCTATCACTGCAGGATTTGAACTGAAATAATGCAACAATCTCAGGCTATGTCAAATTGACGAAGATTCACTCACATCGGCATGTTGGATGCATGAAACTGAAAGTGACAGCTTGCCGTACTTCCAGATTTGGCTAATTATTATCTGTCCACTAAGGGGCAGAGGGACAAATGATCTACTGCTAATATCTTAAAAAATGCCTTAAGTAATACAAAAATGACATAGAAACTTATGTCAATAATGATTGAGTACTGATTAAAAAGCATTATTTACATTTTTATATTTTCACTTGTAACCTGGGAAAAACATGTTTATATATTTTTAACTTGTTTGAAGAATTTGTGGAAAATTCTTGGATTTTTTTTGTGTAACTTTTCTTAAATATTCAAAAGAAAAAGCCGCTTGGGAAACTGCTATACTTCAACACAAAGCTGAAAGATACATTATTGGTTGCCTTTTGCAAATTAGCCAATCCAGTAACACCATTTATTTTCCTTGTTGCTGATTGGCTGAAGCCCCAACAAGACATTAGCTTGATCTGTTTTGGTTTCCGATCAGATGGTTTCCACTGAGAGTATCAACATGAAGGTATATTTGGTGTTTAAAAAGGTAAAATAAAAAGCTCAAAGTGTTTTTAGAGGAGGTGTGAAATATTCCTGAGGTTCACTGTAGATTCAATCCCAGGTGGTTCGTTGTTAATTAAACCAGTGGAAAAAGAACAAGATGGAGACAAGATTCTTTTTAAAAGTACGACGTTTTGTGAATTATGTGAAATAAACTAAATAGGAACCAGTGATTAGAGATTATTGATTTTCCATTGAGACATTCTGACTGAAGCTGTTTATCTTTAACTGCGTTGGTTCTTTAAATCAATATTTAAATTTCTCTGTAAAACATTAGCATCTGAGTTAATATTTATATGAACTAATTTCATCTTAAATTCCATCATTAATGTTTTCTAGCAGGTCCTGGTTCTGCCCGCCTGTGGCCCGGTTCTGCCGGGCTCTTTGTGTTGGAACAAACCCGTTTAGGTTCCTGACAGCAGAAAGTTGCTGATTAACTGCAGCCCAGCAGAACCGCAGCCAACCAGAGAAGAAGTAGTGAGGAAAATGGATCTAAGCTGCTTCATTTATATGTGATGTCATAGTGATGTCACTGCCATGCAGATGAGGCAATCAGCCTGAGAAGCACTGAAAGTGTGAACGTTTTAGATCATTTTTGCTCCGTCTGGAACAATGAAACAAGCTGAGGCTCACCATCCAAAGCCGCCGAAGGACACGCTCCTCTTCCTCCGCAGCATGGTTCCTCCTCCTCCTTTGTCTCCTCTTATTGTGTCGGATCCTCCGGCTCTCCTCGCCGCCGCCTCATCTCTCCTCCTATAAATACTCTCATCCTGGCCACACGCTCCTCCGCCTCCTCTCTCTGCGTCTTCCTCCTCCCGTTAATGTTTCCCTCTTCCTCCTACTCTTCCTCCCATACTTCGGTTGGCAGCACACTGAGAGCCGTGGGGGGGGGGGGGGGGGCACCGGCCCTGATGGAGAGGAAGCCTAAAAACTTATCCATAATGGATGGAGAATAAAAGGAAAGAAACATTTCAGCTTACATAACTCAGGCTGCAGCCTGAAGCTCACAGATTTACACATTTAATCACAGCGTTAGCTCCCAGGAAAAACATTTTATTGCAACCATAACAAACATTCACACACCCATCTGTGAGGTAAATGTTTCTGCTGCGGCCCATGAAAAGCAGACCTTCATGCTTACAGAGTTCGGCTGGCTTGAGCTCTTCTCCGTGTCCTTAACCGGCTCTGACCCGGTCCGATCAGTCTCCGTTGGCGGATCCTGCCCGGTTCCTCTCTGTTTTTCAGAACCAGCCAGCGGCGGTACAATCCGTTCGTTGATTCACAGACCGATGATTCTGTGTTCAAACCTTTTTACCAATTATGATGGAAGAGCAAACAGCATCAACAACAAATATACCGAGTGGAGGTGGCGTTCAGCTACTGACTTTGGGAAGGTTTAGCGCCCTTAGCTTCCCCTGAATGAATTTTCCAGCCCTGTGGAGGGAGATATGACACGTTGTGGGTGTCAACATGGTTGTGATTTAGTGCTTTAGCATTAGCTTCTGCTTTATTGGCCGAGCACTTCAGACTTGTGTAAGATGTGTAAGATTAGTGCTTTAGCGTTAGCGCAGCTAGCTTTTTAGTTAGCAGTGGTCACCCAGGGGAATACATGCTAACGACCCCGACATGCTGAGGCGGACTTCCGGACGTCCGTGCAAAGGCAAAGTTCTACGACCGCAAACTGCTCAAACCGTTTCATATGCGACGTTGACCTGATGATGTTGAGTCGGCACAGCAGGTTACAGTAAGGATGCGAAGTGTGACTGTTACTCTGTTCAGAACCGTAAGGTGCTACTGCACCCTGGAGAATAAAGGGGCGAGGCGCCCAACTAGCTCATCAAACTGGCTAGCATCCAGTTGGATTGTGGGAAATGAAGGACTCTGTTATGAAAATCCAGGCAATCGGTACACTCCAGTATGAGGGAACCTTACCGACATAATCAGAACATCGACCACAGCTCCTCTCATACCCCACACGTTCCCACAATCCCACCCATATTCACGCCCACACAGTGAGGAACACATTGCCAGTGGAGATACACCCAACCAAACCAGACAGTCACTAGCAAGAGGGAGACCTGACCATGGAGAAAAGGCTTTAGAGGCAGGTTGTTTCCTATGAGGTGGTTCAGGAGATTTTTCAGGGTCATTCCATGGAGAGGAGACCTAGAACTCCCAGGAGGGACGATGGACCTTCAAAGGTATTGATGATGTTCCAATCAGAAACTTCATGGGAAGTTTATTGAGATTTTATATGAAAGCAATAAGAGCTTAACTGTGAAGTTGAAGCAAAATGATGGTTTTAAAGAAGTTTTCCTCCAATGATCCAACAGGGAGATGTTGGCCCAGGTTTTAACTGGGTCTCTCCTGGCCTCAGAGATTCAGAAATCTTGGTGAAGGAAGATCAGGGTTGAGGTCAACCTTGGTTCCTGGAGTTCTCATGGACCACTGGATGTTACACCTGTAAGGTAATTACTGAGCAGAAGAGCCTCCCTGCGGGTGGAGGCTCCATGTTTCTGACCGGGTCACTGGGACCCGGTTCCCCTCTCATAGTAATTTATGTTCCCGTCTTGATGTTCCTCTCAGGTTTGGACTTCTGGCCTGTGGATTTCTAAATGTTCTGGTAAAATGTAAGCTGCGCTCAAATAAATCAGTCAGAGGTTTCAGTCTGGAGAAGGTTAATGTGTCACTGAGACGATTTGGGCAGGAACGTTTCTGAGCCGGTCCAAGAAAATCAGTTTCCACTGAAGACAACGTGAATGGAAACCCAACAGATGACTGTCGGAGAGCAAGATGAAGCAGCGTTCCTCTGAAGTGGAGCTCCGGGTTTAATCCTCCAGCAGCTGAATACATTTACATCTAATTACCTCTGAAGAGGGTTTAGAAAGTCTAGTGTGAGCTGTGGTCACTTCGCCCTCAGTGGCCTCCTTCCTGCTGAGAACATAAAGGAAACAGCTGCTAGCGCTCCCAGAAGGCTGAATGTGAAGCTTCAGATCGAGGTGAAAACTAGTTTAAAGATTAATCAGCTGCTCATGGCATGATGGGTAACCTGGAGAGCTGTTGGGTTACCGGTAATGCTGAAAGGTACATCAAGGTTTTTAGCAATATGCTGCCATTCAGTCCCGCCTTTCTTAGGGACGTTCCTCCAGATTCCAGCAAAACGATACCAAACCACGTTCTGCATGCGGCACAGCATAGTGAAAGAGTGCAGGTAGTAGACCAGTCTGTCCGCAGTCCAGACACGTCTCCCATTGAAGATGAAACTCATTATGAAGCGCAAAATACGACAACAGAGACCCCAGACTGAAGCAAGAATGGAAAGATCTTCACCCACAAACCTTCTACAGTTTGTTCCCAAACGCTTACTGATTGTCGTTAAAAGGAAAGGTGATGTAACAGTGGTGAATTAAATATCTAGTCTTTATGGTCATTTCAATTGAACATAGGTTGAAAAGATTTGCACATCATCATATTTATGTTTTACACAACGTGCCAACTCCAAAGATACCAGACTGCCCTTTCTGGCTCCAAATGTTCGTCACCAAATGAAATCCAGCTGCTGACTGCCTGAAGCTCTGGACGGACACGTTCACACCTCCTGTCACACGTTATTCCAGGGAAAATTATGAGAACAATTCCTGCCCCAGGAGGGAAAGATGGCAGCTGAGTATTGGGTCAGAGCATATGTCCAGTGGACCTGTGCCAGCTGGGACCTGTGTGAGGGCGCGGTTCATTAGGAACCAGAACATTTTGTCCCGAGGAGGGAGGCCAGCCTGAGCAGGTGGCCACACATTGAGTTCCATGTGACGCTGCAGACATTCATCAGCTTCAGGTCAACAACCTACAGGAGACACCTGGACGCTTAAATACCTACAGTTACCTGCTGCTGGTTCAGAGGATAAACATCCGATCCCAACATTAGCTAAGGAAAACCTGGAAGTGAATAAACTCAAGCATTTATTCATTTCTTCACTTTGGATCAGAAGATGACGGTTCATTCCTAAAGTCTGCAGGTAAAAGGTCGGAAGGGGGGTTTATAATTTGTAACTAACCTACAAACAATTCCTAACTATCAAACAATTAAAACAATTCCTCACAGTCCTACTAAATGCTAACTGGCAAGCAATTCCTAACAAACAATTCCTAACGTTCTTAACAATTCCTAACAAACTGTTCCTAACAGTCCTAATAATTCCTAACAAACTATTCCTAACAGTCCTAATAATTCCTAACAAACTATTTCTAACAGTCCTAACAATTCCTAACAAACTGTTCCTAATAGTCCTAATAATTCCTAACAGTCCTAATAATTCCTAACAAACAATTTCTAACAGTCCCAACAATTGCTATCAGTCCTAACAATTCCTAACAAACTGTTCCTAACAGTCCTAATAATTCCTAACAAACTGTTCCTAACAGTCCTAATAATTCCTAACAAACTATTCCTAACAGTCCTAATAATTCCTAACAAACAATTTCTAACAGTCCCAACAATTGCTATCAGTCCTAACAAATCCTAACAAACTATTCCTAACAGTCCTAATAATTCCTAACAAACTATTCCTAACAGTCCTAACAATTCCTAACAAACTGTTCCTAATAGTCCTAATAATTCCTAACAAACAATTCCTAACAGTCCTAATAATTCCTAACAAACTATTCCTAACAGTCCTAACAATTCCTAACAAACTGTTCCTAATAGTCCTAATAATTCCTAACAAACAATTCCTAACAGTCCTAATAATTCCTAACAAACAATTCCTAACAGTCCTAATAATTCCTAACAAACAATTTCTAACAGTCCTAACAGTCCTAACAAAATTCCTAACAGTCCTAACAAACAATTTCTAACAGTCCTAACAATTCCTAACAGTCCTAACAAAATTCCTAACAGTCCTAACAAACAATTTCTAACAGTCCTAACAATTCCTAACAGTCCTAACAATTCCTAACAGTCCTAACAATTCCTAACAAAGAATTCCTAACAGTCCTAACAATTGCTAACTTTCAAACAATTCCTAACCACTAGCAAAATCATATTTTAATTAAATCAGATGTTTTATCTGTTAAGCTGGTTAGGTTGGTAAATATGCTGGTTTACGTAATCAGTCAATTTCTTTCGGAGTTCCTCCCAATCTTTAAAAATGAAGAGACCAGGATCGTTTAGATGTTGTTGACCCTTCTTACTTTCATCTGTATTTTCCGTACCACTGTTAAATGCTGTGGTCTGGGAGTTACCAGCAATTAAGTTAGCAAAAGACAGCGCACCTAGAGTAAAGGCGATACGGTGGATATCCTGTGCGCTAAACATTTAGCCAACAAAATAATGCTTATAATTGATGGGACGAAAAATTGAACCCATTTCGCTGCGAGCAGGGTTCGAACCTGCGCGGGGAGACCCCATTGGATTTCAAGTCCAACGCCTTAACCACTCGGCCATCGCAGCTTGTGAAAGAGTCATTCTACCGTACGTTTTATCTCACAGTCCTGATCTTGTCATTTTGTTTTCGCTGTAGTTGTGAGACAAATACGTCCGGAAACATGTTAGCGCCGAAGACTGTCGGTCTCGCTACATCTGTTGAAGTGCAGGAAGTTTTCAGGAAGACCTGCATGCGCTTACAGACTGTATCAACCTCGATACTGGTATAACTGGTTATATCGTGTGTAAACAACGCCGCCATGTTGTGCTGTTGGATTGAAAGTTACAATAAACAGAGTTCAGCGGCTTGTTGGATCCCCTAAAATCTTTACAGGTTGCCATTTTCCCTCCCAGTCTCCCTGGTCAGCACCGGTAAGTTCCGCTGAGCCTTCAGACCATAATAAGATTTTTTAAATCTGCTAGTGCCACCTGGTGGACATCTATCTATTCGCATTAATGTCAGTGTTATAGAGAAAAAAAAAAGTTTATTTCGATTAAAAAGTCACAGTGTTAATGTAGACTGTAAATATGTCTCAAACGAATAAATACATGAAACCCTGACACCATTGGCCAGTCTGATTCGGTGTACCTGTCTAAATTCCCCAAGAAATGCCCTGAATACATGATGTGGGGATGTAGCTCAGTGGTAGAGCGCATGCTTCGCATGTATGAGGTCCCGGGTTCAATCCCCGGCATCTCCAAAATCTTTTGCTGTTCATGTTGACACAAATTGGACCTGACTAAAACCGGGTGTGAGTGAAGAGGTAAATTTACCCACACTAATCAGAGACTCTTTGAAGTTAGTGAAGAAATGACGTTGCATGAACTTGAATACTTATGCAACGTAAATAGAAAACAATAGAAAAACTGACATGAAAGCAGGAGGAGGGATTCTAACGTGAGGATAACGTATTGTCACGTAACACGTTGCTTTTATTTTGAAGCTTATGGATCCCAGCCGGATATCATGTTTCGTCATTCCTTTCGCTCTTTAAAACAGCGTTGAGTCAGGTGGAAAACTATTTGAGATCTTCCATCACATTCTGACAGAATAAAAAACAAAAATGCAACAAAAAGAAAACAAATGGTTCCACTGGGGCTCGAACCCAGGACCTTCTGCGTGTAAAGCAGACGTGATAACCGCTACACTATGGAACCACAACGGCAATCCTACGTGGTGGATGAGTAATGAAAAGGAACCACCGGGTCTGTGGTATTTCTTGGCGTCGATTTATGTTTTGTGCCAGACGCAGATTCCCTTATTGAAATTTCATAATCCAACCTTTCAGTAAATTAATTCTGTAGTAAATTAAACAAAGTGGTAAAAAGGTTGTTCAAAGGTTGTTACCACCTTTGCACCGTAAAAAGGTTGTTTGCAACTCATGCAAACAACCTTACATGACACTGAAAGTCATGTGTAGGTGTCAGTGTGGGTGGAGCCTGAAAACAGCAGAATGCACCTGGAACCGCAGGTGCCAAACGCCTTCAGCAAACCCAGATGAGAGGAGCTGCTGAACTGCAGGTAAGCCCACTTGGTCATCAGGTTCTCTTTATAACTACCTCAGGTCACATTCCAGAACCTTTTCCATTAGGTGGGTTTTATCGCGCATACCCAGAACTTTCTATTTTGAGTTTTTTTGTGTGAAATACAGCTATTTTGTTCATACATCCACTGAATCATTTGCCTGTATGAACCTCCTCCTCCATAATCTGAGCTGAATGTCAGTCTTGCCTCATGCTAATATAAAACATTGATAGGGCTCCTTCATCAGGAGGAGTTCAGTAGATTTCCTCTGACCTGATCAACTGTCAGGTTGCAACTGCTTGAAAAGAAGAGGCGAGTCCACAGGTACATAAGGAGTAGGAAAGCTATCCCAGGTACGAGGTAAAGAAGGAAGTGACCTTAAGCATCAAAGACTTCAGTGTTTTCAGAAAGCATCTGCTGAACACATGCGTTAGCTGTTCCTCATTTCCAATTCAAATATCAGCGAGGTAAACAAAAGAAGGCTTATGAGAGGCAGCAAAAGCCCTGAGGTCCAGAGGCAGAAAAACAACAAGGGTCCATTTCAGGGCATCAAAGGACAGGAAGTAAGGTGTTGGAGGGACTAAAGTCCAGCAGGTGATCCTGCTGATGGAATCGTCTGAGGAAGGAGAGCTACCACCCTGCAACTTTAACATGCACCCCTGCTCCAACACGCCTGAGTCAAAGGAACTCCGCTCTGCAGAGTCCTGCTAATGAATCATTCATTTGGTCCAGGTGTTTGAGAAAGAATGACCTCCATGGAGTCACAACTGGATGCAACCCCCGGCCTCTGCAGAGCAGCATGATGCTGATGAGGGAACTCTGGTGTGTTGGAGTAGGAATGCTTCTAGAGGTTGCAGGATGTTAGCTTTGTGATGGACTGGAGTTGGGCGTAGCTCAGTCGTCACCTGTGATGCAAAGCAGCAGATGCAGCAGTGTGAAGCAGTGTTTCCCTAAGGCACACTGCCCTGCATGGGTCAGATGTTTCTCTGCTTTAGTCATGCTTGATTCAGATGACTGCAGTTCAGATAAGGCTTCTTATTCTGCCATCAATTAAAATCACTCTGTCACCTCTCTGTCCTGCAGGATGGGTTTCTGTCAGGAGTTTGAAGTGACGGTTCACACCTCACCTGGTACCACTTGTGGGACCTTCAACCGTCTGCGTCTCAGCCTGATTGGGTCGCAAGGCGAGACTCCGGCCGTCACAGTGAACGACGATCATCACCTGCTGCCTGGATCTGTGAGTTTCATCATAATCGTTCTGATGGGGTGAAGTGATGCTCCGCTACAGTCTCTTCTCTTTGCTGCTGAGTTTTTGCAAAGCTGTTAAGATTTCTCCTAATGGTGTCCCTCTTCCTAGACTTGCCTGGTCCTGGTCCGGTCCAGTGGCACACTGGGTCGGGTGGTTCTGGTCCGGCTCCAGCTGGAGGTGCGGACTGGATTCCCCGATGTGGACTGGCACTGCAACAGAGTAGAGCTCCGCCAACGGGTTAAAGGACACGAACCAAGGCCCGACGGTTCAGAAACGCAGGTGTTCTTGTGCGACAAGTGGCTGCGGACAGCAGATGGCGACGTGGAGCTGCGCAGTGGAAAGCGTGAGATTAGTTTTGGTCCCTTAGAAGCTTAAGCTTCTTACACCCACTTCAGATCTATCTGACCCAGTCCCTGTGTTTCCTGTCATTGCTCCAGTGTGTTTGCTGGCAGAGGAAACTGAAGAGCGAGTGAAGCAACAGCGATTCAGCCAGCTGCAGCGGCAGCAGCAGCTCATCAGGTGCAACTCATCAGGCTCTTGGAAAACTGTCCTGGCCATTGTCTTTCTATGCCGCTTGATTCTCATCTGCCTTCAGTTTGCTACCTGGAATTTGTCCCATTCAGTTTGATTTTTTTAAAGATGAATTTAAACCAGGCCAATCGATGAACATTTGTGTATCTTTATTCAAATACGTGAATGAAGACGTATCTGACCAAACTGTAGTTTACCAATGCCAATGGAAGGGAACAAATCTGTTCAGTCTATGTTGCTCACGCTTCCAAAATTAGAACAGGAAGAATGTTTAAAACATTTATTGTTGGAAAAGATGTTGTTTGGCTCGACTCTTTGCAGTTGAGAATAGTCTCTGGTAGCCTTCATCAATCAAGATGGTGCATTACAGATGTCATAGCCAAACTTTAGATTGGTTGAGATCAGAGTCAATCATTTCAAACATCATTTCACCTCGAGTGGTCAAAGGTCCCGACTCTTTCATGAAGCGACGCGTAAAACAAGGGTCTGGTTTTTAACAGGCGACAGGAAAATTTGTGTAAATAGAAACTAAACTGACTTCAGAGAACAGAGCAAAAATCAGGGAACTGAATCAGAACAGTTCCTTAAAGTACAACAAGAAATCAAAGTAAATGTAACTGAACATAGAACAAAAAGACGTGAATTAATGTTCCCGAGAAGACCTGAAGGCATCAAACTCTGATGATGATCTCCATCCTTAGACCAGGGTTTGCTCTAGAACTGGGTTTACACCTGATCTGACCTGAACTCTCCTCTGTTAACAGGTGGAGTGTGTTCATCGAAGGCACTCCTCAGTGCCTCAATCTCAAGAGTCTGTCCGATCTCGGGCCGAACCTGAGCTACAAACACATCAAGTAAGACCCAGAAATGGTCCAACTGGGTCAGCAGCGGCTGTTTCTGATCTGCTTCCTGTTCCTGCTCTGCAGTCCATCCATCGACTTGCTCTACCTGAAAGGCTTCGCCGGCCGGCCCGAACCCTGGAGAAGCTTCTCTGAGCTGGAGACCGCCTTTGCTTTCAGTGGACATCAGAACAACATCGCCAGTAAGAACCAGAACTCCCAGCACACTTAGTCACTGACCCGTCACACAACGCTGATGAAACTAATATGTTTGTACTTGTTTTGTAAATTTGATTAACTGTTTGGATTTTTGTAGTTCTTGTCTCTATAACTTCTTGGTTTCTCCCTGAAGGTGAAATTCTAATGTCTGAAATGTTTTGCATCATAATCGTCTAATTCACGTATTCCAGTCACTCCCATTACCACAGGCATACAAAACCCAGCAGCTCGTGCTGCAAATTGTTGCTACAAACATCTGAGGGAATGGATCACTCTCAGGTCAATGAACCTCAGCTTGGTACTAGGACAGGATTCCACCTGGTCAATAAGTCCGATTGACAGTCCGGTGTAAAGATTTACACAGGTCAGACTGGATTGGTTAAAAAACACACAGACCTCCAAACGCCATATGACCTTCTAGTTCTCTCTAGAACATTGTGTAGAAAACTTTATGGATGGATAGAGTCCGTGACCAAACAAATGGATCCAAACCTGACATGATGTTCAAAGCATCAGACACTCCGCCCTTAAGGATCCAAAGAGAGAACAAAGATATCTGGGAGAATTTTATGCTGCCACTGTAAGAGGAATGGTTCTGGGACAGATGCTTTCTGTTCCAACATGGCAGAACTCCAGTCAACAAAGCCAGGTTGATAAAGACATGGGTGAAGACGTTTGGTGTAGAAGAACTTCACTGGCCTAACCTCAAACTTATTTGAGCCAGTGTCTGACCTCCCTGAAGAATGAAACGGACTCCTTGTGGAATACCCGTTCTACACAAGCTGCTAACAGTGGACCAAGATTATAGTAAACTATAATCCTGATCTTAACTGTGGGTTAAGATCAAGATGTCTGTCAGGTTCATGTGAGTCAGTGAAGACGGTGAACTTGTTAGCTGTACAACTAATCGAGGTGCTTGGTGTTTATCTGCTCCAGTTGTTGCTCTGTCCTCGTCTCTGGGTGTCCTCCAGCTCAGCTGTCTTTTGTCTGTCCAGAGTTTGTGAAGGCTCACTGGATGGAGGAGTGGTATTTTGGCTATCAGTGTCTGAACGGCTGCAACCCTCTGCTCCTGCGTCAGACACACCTCATCCCTCAGAACCTGGCCGTCACCTCTGACATGCTCTGCCCCTTCCTACCTGCAGACTCCTCCCTTGAAGAAGAGCTCCAGGTAACTTTGCAGTTCTGTGATTTGTGGCTCCAGTTGGATTCTATGTCAGAAACTCGATGCTTCCTGGTTAGAGAGGAAACATTTACCTGCTGGACTACAAGCTCCTGGACGGACTTGAAGCCAACCAGATCAATGGAAAGCAGACGTACCTGTCCGCCCCGCTGTGCCTCCTCCACCTGAACCAGCGGGGACAGGTGGTCCCCATCGCCATCCAGGTGAGCTCACACCCAGGTGGAAGACGCTGCTGCTGACCCAGACTGACACCCTGCCTGTAACCCTTCAGCTTCAGCAGACGCCCGGCCCGCAGAACCCAGTCTTCCTGCCCTCTGACTCCAGCTGTGATTGGCTGCTGGCTAAGATCTGGGTCCACAGCGCCGACTTCCAGGGTCACCAGCTGGTCTCCCATTACATGCGGACCCACATGATAGCGGAGCTGTGCTGCATCGCCACGCTGCGGCAGCTTCCGGAGCATCACCCTCTGCACCAGGTGAAGACTAGCCGCCAACCCTATAACAGGGAGAACTACCTGTCCACCTGAGAGACTGAAACAACTACTGGTCCAAAGCAGTAGTGGGCACCACTAACTGTAAAACCAACGCTAATGCACTAATCGTAAACATTAGCACTAATTGTAAACATTAGCTCTGCTAACACTAAAGCGTGATACCAACACGGTGTTTAGCAGAAGCTAAGGGTAGAGCGCTAATTGATACCTACTGTGCATAAACAGACTTCCAAATAAGAGCATGAATAAAAATGTCTTAGTGGTTAAAACCAAAACTTCCAGACAGAACTTTATCCACCTTAAAGTTTACAAAACACCCAAGTAAATTAGCATGTAAGACTTTACGGAAACAAAATGCGCTAAATGTCTTCAAAGTTAGCAAAAACAATAAAGCGTTAACCCAAAAATTAGCTGTGCTAATTAGCAAAAGTGTGCCCACCATTGGTGCAAAGAGTTTATGATCCGGACAGATTAGTGACTTGATCTACCAGTTCAGAGCAACGTTTAACTGTACAAAGTTCCCACAACCTCAAGTGATCCGTGCCACTGGACTGCCATCTTGGTAGGCAAACGTGGCGCAAAACATAGATGAATTATTGCTTCCAGACCAACAAAGAAATATAATGTTGACACTATTGATCAATGTGCAAGAGAAACGTATCAATAATATGCTGCAGTCAGGACCAACCCATTTGAGACAGGGAAAGTGGCTTTTTTTATTGTTGTCATAGCAACTCCATAGCAACTATTATGACAGTTACGGATACCCACCAAGATGGCGGTCAGCTACAAAATTCCAGTAAGTGCGACATCACATCAGAACTACTCTTATTTCTTCATACTGAAAACCAGAAAAGGGTCAGTTTATGAAATACGACAGTCGAATCGGTGGAATTTAGCCGATAATCTGTTAGCCATGAATACATGATAAAAATCCAACCTGATAAACATTTACTCTGTTAAGTGTCTGGAAGACCTGATATGTTGGTTTGATCTAACAGTTTTCAGAACATGACGCAGCATCATCTGGTTCCAGAAGAGCTGAACTAATAAATCCTGTCTGAACTTCAGAGGCTCCATCCTCCTGTTCTCCCTCAGGGTTCATGTCTAGATCAGCCAAACTGTGGAAACCATAAAATCTAATTATTTAGTTTTTCAATCTCATCTTCTTGTGTTTATTCTGATTGTTTCTCCAGCTGCTGATGCCTCACATGAGGACATCTCTGCAGATCAACATGCAGGCGCGAGCGTCGCTGCTGGCCACTAACGGCCCCTTTGATCAGGTAAAAACTCACCTGCAGGGCTCACTGCCCAGGGCGCCACTCTGTCTGAAGGCAGCCACAGCACTGAGTGGTTAAATGTTCTGAATAACTGTTATTATGGGATGCAGTTTGTAAAGTTAGACAGTCAATAATTTAAGTTATTTAGCCTGTCAAAAGAGAGAAAATGCAAGGTCATATGTTCACCATGTTATTCATTCACAAATGTCCCAATTTAAAACTAAACATTTACTTAGAAAACTAAATATTTGGGGAATAGGTTGAAGCTAAATATTTAAACTGGATCTAATTATTTAGTTGGTTTATGTATTTAGCTTATTTAAATATTTACTTTGAAACTGGCATTTATAAATGAACAACATGCTGAGTGAAAATGTTTTTTTTCCTAATGAATAAACAACCCAAATTATTGCTGTTAATTTTTGACTGTGAAGCTCTACTGAAAACACAGGCGTTTTAAATTCAGAATATGTTTTAATGAAAATGTTCCCTTTTCTAATTAAAACCTCCTTAATTTGAGACAAAGCCTAGGAATTGGGGCAGAATGATCTGTTCCCTCCGGGTTGTAATGGCCTGGTTCTGGTTCTGCAGGCGGTGGGTTCTGGTTTGAAGACCATTCCACACATCCTCCGCAGAGCGTCGGCCACCATCCACTATCGGTGCATGTGCGTTCCCGACGACCTGCTGGACCGCGGCGTGGACAAACTGCCTCACAGCTTCTATGCTCAGGACGCTCAGAGGATCTGGGATGCGCTGTACAGGTAAACGAGTGCACCCCAGCCCGGTGGCGAACGCCTGCAGGACGGCTCAGGTCTGTGTGCCTGGCAGGTTTGTCCTCGGCTGGGTCCAGCTGTACTACAGAGGAGACAAAGACGTCCAGGACGACTCTGAGCTCCAGAACTGGATCACTGACATCAACACACACGGATTCTCACAGAACGCAGGTTGGTTCCCAGCATCCGCTCACTGCAGAGGTCCGGTTATGGATAGAGAACATAGAGACAGAGCAGAGCGACCATGCTGAATCTAAAGCTTAATGTTTCCCAGAAGTGCAGCAATGGTTGAGTCTCATGGAGAAGCAGAACCATTTTCCCACACCTGGCTGCAGTTCCTCCACCATGAACTCGTTTCTGATTCTACTTCCTGTCACCGCCAGGGTTTCCTCAGTGTTTCCAAACCAAAGCAGAAGTTTCCAAGTTTGTGACCATGGTCATCTTCTCCTGCTCCGCTTTGCACGCTGCCGTCAACTTCTCCCAGGTCAGTGGGACAGAAACTTTCAGGACAGGTTTGAACACAAACACAAAGCAGCAACTAAAATGTGGAAAATACAAACTAATTTCTGTTAAAAGAAATTTAAAAAAAGGCAAATCAAGCTCTTGTTCTGTAGCAGTCCCTGTTGTGGAGCACGGTAAGCTAATGCTAACCAGCTATCCCAACACAGCATTCAAATGAAGCTAACGTGTTAAATCCAACCATGATGATCCTGCCATGTGTCAATAATACAACAGATTTGAACCCAGAAACGTTTTGCTACCAGCTGCTCCAACGTGCTAAAACAAAGTGAAAACTCCAGTATTTCTCTGTGAACAGACGTAAACCTTCAGAGCGTCTCTGTGGTTTGTCTTTCTGCAGCTGGACTTTGCTCTCTGGATGCCCAACTGCCCGGCCGCTATGATGCGTCCTCCCCCGCAGGCTAAAGGCGCCGTCACAGAGCAGGACATCCTGACTTTCCTCCCAGACATCAACTCCACCAACCGCGTCCTGATGACGCTGAGCGTCCTGTCGCAGCCTGGCGTTGACTTTGTAAGGCTCCACCCGGCTCGTTCTGTTGAAAAACGAATCAAACGCGCCTCAAACATTTTTATTTTCGGATCATTTTCCGACCAGTTCCCATGTCAGTAACAGAAAAACACCATCTGCGCCGTTTCTCCTTCTTCCTGTAAAGTTTCTGTGTCTCCCTCTACAGGTTCCTCTGTGTCACTACAGGGAGGCCGTCTTCAAAGTCGACGCCCACCGCAGGCTGCTGGAGGAAGTGCAGGCGGAGCTCCGGGCCATTACTGATGACATCACAGAGCGCAACAGGGACCTGGAGCTGCCGTATACGTACATGTGTCCGTCCGGCGTCGAGAACAGCGTTGCCATTTAGACTCCATCAACCGTCTCCTGGTCTTCAGATATTAACCGTTTTTACAGCAACTTCGTATTTCTATAACTCACTGTCCTTTAAACCCCCAGTAAGTAACTTTAGAGAATATATTGTTTCATATTTATTAAATCTGATCGAGGTTCTGAACCTTCTCTCTGAGCTGCTACAGGTGTCTGAAGAAATTCACCAAAAACAACCAATTAGAGCTAAAGGGCGGGGCTTAGTGCTGTCAATTAACCTCATTAAAGCACTGCTAATTGTGCTGATGGCAGAGAAGCAAATTGGGTTACAGGAAAACCATGCCATGCTAGCTGTAGCGTAGCAGAGAGCCATAGGGGTGTGAGAGAGGTGGACAGTTTTAACAAATATGTAAATAAATAAAAGTTACATAATGCAGTTTTGACATGAGGTGGACAAACTATGGAGGACTCAGGACTTTAATGAAATGATGGACTGATAAAGGTTTTACTGCTAATATCTTGTTTGGTTCTGTGCTATAAGCTCCCTGCTCATATTCATGCTCACCGGTTTCTGTTTTCACAAGCTGCTTGCTCTCAACCAAGAATAAATTTTCTCCATGGAGGATGGTCGTTCCCACAAGGTGGCACTCTGCTGCCTGAACAGATGTGCTCTGTCCCTTTAATTAGTGTATTTCTATTGTCAATAAAGCTTTTAAGTGACCTAGTCAAAGTCTGGGCTTAAATTTAATTGAGATTACCTCAAATTGCTGGAAAATGCTGCAATGTGAATTGAAACAATTCAGCGAAGCAGAGCAGGTCAAAGTTCATGCACAGGGAGGAACAAGAGGTTGTTGGATTTAAGGTTTGAATGATTTTCTCATGGGCTCAAATTGGTCTGGATTATTGATCCTTAATAAATCATCAACTAGAAACTAGTTTTTATGCTTTCTGATTGAACATTTAAATATGATTAAAAAGAAGAAAAATCAACTAATCGATGGTTGAAAACTTTCTCTCAGCTCATTGGATTCTAACAGTTTTTATTGGGTTTTTTTCCCATTTTTCTTGCTCTGATTGGTCGGTCAGCTCCGCCCGACCAATCAACCGCAATAAATAAACAGAAACGATAAAAAACACGCGGCGCTAAAGGTGAAGGGAAACATGCAAATGTGTATAAACTCCCGCAGTCTAGAGAGGAACTTCCTGCTGTGTGTTGACATATTTCCGTCCTTCACCAACAGGAATCAGCAGCAGGTTGAGCCTGAAACACGGTGAAGATCTGAACTGGTTCTGTTGATAGGAACCGGGACCAGAATATCTGCTTTTGTTTTTATGGCAGCTGCTGTCTGCAGTAAGACAACTTCTCAGATAATCTGCTCTCTATAGTTACTCACCTGTCTGGCCTGCAGATGTCGTCAGGTGTTCAACCAATCAGAATCAGCCTCTGCTATCCTCTGCTCTGAATTAGAAAAGTTTCTCCTTGACTTGATCTGGTTGGTTTGTGAACTAAACGTGTGGAAAACATCGGAAACTTTTACTCATCCACGGTTCCTCAGAATCCAACATGGCAGCTGTTGCTACGGGACGAGCAGCGAGAGAAAACCTGTGGTTATAAAATCACCTTCATGCCTTCAGTCTCAGCCGTGGTGCTGCAGTACTTGTGTTAAACGGTAGGGGGCAGAACAATAAGCATCTGCAGTTACAGACTGTTTCGGTTGTTTGTTTCTTATAAAACCAACACATGAACTCTTCTTGTCTTTGGCACAAAACGTGTTCTTACAAGAAAAAAGAGAATATTACCAGAAAAAAGTCGTAAAATTATGAGGAAAAAATGGTTTTACTTTTATTTTGTCCTCTTTACAACTTTATTCTCCTAATTTAAAAACCAACATGGCTCTCTTTAATGCTCTGTGGTGTGGCCAATGCGTCTGACCAATATTTCCATTGGTACTGCCTCGTATTGCTAACAGTTAGCATGCTAGCTGTCGCTGGTTAAGCATGTTTCTCCGTTCAGCATCATGTCTGGATGAAGCCACCATGTTTGTTTCAGCTGCTCCAACCCATTGAGTCAGGCTGCAGTACCTGCACCGACCATCAGGTGGCGTAAGAAGCTGCCTGAGCTGATGCTCTGATTGGTCAGCTGGTGGTCATCAGGTAAAGATGAGACAGAACCTGCAGAGTTTTAAACATCAGCCTGTATTGTAGAATCACAGCAGGAACTCATCAGTGTCTGGACTGGACCGACCCGGATCGGACAGGACCGGACCGGGTCTTTACATTCAGTAACCTGGAGAGGAAGGACAGCGGTGCTGATTGTAAACAGATGAAGCCGCCTGAACCGTTAAATACTCCAGAAACAATGAGGTAACACTTTAAGAAGCGACTCTGGTTCAGAGCGGGAAATAAAATAAAACAGCAGGAAGACGTCCGCAGCTTGGTGCTGATCCGAGGGAAACGGATTTGCCTGCCTGTCAGGTTTCCCTCCAAATCAGCAGCAAACTGAGCAGAACCTCCATAATACTCTGTAATGTTCAGGAAATGTTCTGGACCTGTAATGCTGCAAACACTTTAAAACAATAAATATCCATCAGTCTCTTGAGTGGAGGGAATGTTTCCACCATCAGCGCTTCCAGTCCTCAGTAGCTTCACATCTGGTGGTTCTGGTCCAGCTGAGCGGCCTAGCTGACCGGGTCCACCACCAGAACCTTGCACTCCCGCTTGGCGATCTTATCCACGGACAGCAGCGTCTTGTCCTGTGGCGGCAGGTAGAGCGGCCGGCCGACCGGGGAGCCGACCGGCGGCGTGATGGCCCGCCTCTCCATGGCGCTGCCTGTCCTGCACACACACACACACACACAGGGAGGGATTACCATGGAGACAGGCCATCCACCTGGTTTTACACCTCGACATGTTTTACCTCATGATGTGCGATCGGGACGGTTGCTGGTGGGAGAAGGACTGCGATCGGCCCAGACTGGCCTGGTGCCGGTCCAGAAGGTCCCGCACAGCGGGGCTGGACGGGCTGTTTTTACCTGGGGACCAGAGAATGGTGAATGGTGTTAGTAAACAATACTAACACACTCAGAGCATTTTACACTAGATCCACCTTCACAGATCAACCTGGGTTGAGTGCCTTGCCCCGAGGCACATCAACATCTGACGACTGGTCATCTTGTAACCTTCCAATTAGATAGTACTCGACCCACTGAGCCACAGTTACCCCTGATGACCGTCGGTCTCTGAGTGGTTGTCATGGAGACGAAGGAGACTGTTTCAGAGCTTCTCTGGATGCTTCCATCATCTATAGAAACATTTAAGTTCCTTTTGTGGGATCAACAGAACATCCTCTGTCTCTAATCTCTGAGACTTGTTGTTGCTGGTTAATTTGTAGATTCAGAGCCGCAGCCTGGAACCCGGGTGCTAACTGGAGCCGCGTTTCCATTACAAGTGTACGCAAAACTTTGCTGATATTTCGCTAAAGTTGAAAAAAAAACAAAAAAAAAACACAATTTCACAGTGGTGGTGTTTCCATTATGTAAGAAATTAAATTAAAATCACACGTTAATAAGTTTGTTCGCGCGATAAAAACATGCTGCGTTATGATCCTGGAAACGCAGCTGAGGGGATCCAACGGTTCGATCACACAGCAGGTCTTCATTCTCAGTTCTGATTGTTTTGCATAAATCTGATTTCTTTCTGCATTACTGTAGCTGCTGCTACAAACTAAACACTTCTCCTACTACTCTCCAATTTGCATCATTTGCTGTTATTTAAAGTGTTAACTTTTGGTTTTCTCTTTTTTCTGGTTGTTTTGTTTAGCTGATCAATTCTTAGTTTTTGAAAATCGGATTTAGTTCCACGTATAGAAGTAGAACAGATCGGATTTGGGTCACATTCGCCTGCTGCCACGTCAGAACCAGAACTAGAAGCTGCAGATGGACGGAGGAAGCGGTTCTTACGTGAGAGCGGCCGGGCGTCAGGCGGCGGGTTGGAGACAGAAGCGGTGAACTGAAGCTTCAGTTTCATGTGCTGACTCAGCTGGAAGAGAAGGAAACACCAGAGAACTCAGACTACATAAAGCTGATAGGAGGAAAAACTGGGAACATTTAATTAACAGAAAAAAAGTTTTTTATGAAAGAAAACCTGGAGACAAGTCAAATTAATGCATAGAGAATGTTTCATTTTATTGAAGAGCTAAAATAGAACAAAGTGTAGACATTCTGGGTCAAGAAATATAGATTTTATAAACTAAAAAGATAAAATGCCACCTCATATTTTGGACATAATGTCTCCCGTTCTTCTCCTACTGTTCTCCGTTTTGCATTATATTTTCTACTTTATATTCAGTTATTTTTCTCTCCATTTTAGCTACACCTGGTCTGGCCTTCTGATTGGCTGATTCCACTGTCGCCCTCTGCTGGTCAGGAGGAGTGGCTGAAGGTCAACGACTGGATTCTCTGTTGGGTTTCCGTAGATGGCAACTTTTTTTAAACCCATCTGAATAATAAACTGAGTTTAAAGAACTTAATGACAACAAGGATCAACTGGAATGAATGTCTGACTGAATTGAAGAGAGTTTTTGTTTTGCAAAGCGCCTATGGACGACATCAGTGGTGACATTATTGAACTGATTGTAGCGGCGGTAGCAGTAGCAGTGGAAGCACTAGCGGTGGCGGCGGCGGTCCACCCACCTCGTACAGTCCTGGTTTCAGGATCTGGAAGGACACGCTGAAGGACAGAGTGCTTCCTCTGCGGCAGTGGCCCAGGTTGCTGAGCGCCGTGTGACACACCACGGCGGCCAGCGCCGCATCCTCGCCCCGACCTCGACCTGGACACATCCAGAACCGGGTCAGAACAGAACCACCTCCAGCAGAGAAAACAGAACAGATTTAAATATAAAGGAGATTTTTTTATCTTAATATTTAAATCTTTGTTCAGTTTTGGATTAATTTCTCTGTCTGTGTTGTTCTTTCAGCAAACGGCTTTTTAGAGTTTCTAAACTCCAGTTAACAATTAACTGATTACTGAATTAGCTGATTGTTATTTCAATAATCAATTAACCTGATTAATCGTTTCAGGGTTTTCCAGATGTTTTCTATGCATAAAATTATTTATCGCTTTTGTTGTTTCTGCTCTGATGAGCAGGGAGAAACCAGTTGATGTTTTCCTGTTTGGATCAGGAAGGAAAATGTTTCTGTCACAGAAGAAGAAGAGAGTGACGTCTACAGGAAGTTAGAGAACCGGTGTCGGCCTGAACCGACCTTCAGGGGTCCAGACGAGCCGAACGGCCAGGAAGTCCTGCAGGTTGTTGATCAGAACGTATTTGACCTTGAAGTGCTCTTTGACCTTGACACAGCTGGGGCAGCTGGCGGTCATAACAAACCGTGGCCGGTCCAGACGGATACTGGGCAGCCTGGAGGAGAGGCGGGGAGAACGGAGTTACAGGTCCAGTACCAGGCCTGGTTCTGGTGCGAAACCCAACACGGCAGAACCAGAAACACTCAGAAAGACAAAAACAGTATGGAGAAAGTAGACATCGGTAAAAACTGTAAACAGGAAAATTTAATTGTTTTCTGAGTTTCAGAGGTTTTAGTTCTGCTGTTTGAACAGCTGATTGGGCCAGCGTGTCACATGGTGACCACTCGCAGTACAGCAGGTGACCTCTTAGTAAATTAGAATAAAATTTAAAAAAAAAAAAACATGATTCTGGTTGAGAGGAAGGAAAAAATGAAATATTAGATCAGATCAGTCAAAAGTGTTTTAAATATCTGATTTAGTCGACAGAATCTGGTTTGGACCAGGGAGAAAAACATCTGGACTGCACCCCACTAATGCAGTAATTCATGCCAAAGGAACCCAGACCAACTACTGAGCAACAAATCGATGTGTTTTTATCAGCAGAGATCCAGAGATCGTCATAACCTCAAACATCACTCATCAGGTCTATTGCTGCGTATCCATCAACCGTATAAACTGGAATTATTTACCTGTAGTGGGTGTAGATGCAGTTGGTGAACGGCATCTTGGGAGTGGACCACTGCAGAACCGCCACCAAAGGAACCTCAAAACCCTGAAAAAATAGAGAAACCCAGACTGAACGTCTCATCCCGATAATGGAGGCTAGAATCTGTCGCCATGGAGACAGGCCTGCAGCTGAGTTTGCTCTGGTGCGACTCTTCGTCAGGATGTGAGGAAACGTCTCATCGTATCTCAGACACTGATTATCAGTAACGGGCCGATGAACCGACCTCGTTAGAATCGTCCTGCGGGACGTCGTTCAGGTGCAGCTGGAACAGAAAGTCGTGCTCCTCCAGGGCGCCGAGCATGCTGGGAAGGCGGCAGGCACTGCTGTCCACGCGGCAGAAAGACGCCATGCCGACCTCACCGGACTGATGGCTGCAGGAGACGACAGGAATCAGAGCTGCTGCTGACCCTTGACCCTGCTGCTGACCCTTGACCCTGGTACGTACCAGACGTTGTCCACCAGCAGCACGGAGCCATCCGGCATCATGGGAAGGTACGAGGCATTCAGGTTGGGCAGAATTCGGACATCCCGGATGCTTAGCTCCTCCTGGGAAGATTCATTCAGGACTGAGAGGAAACCAGTTAGGAACCAGTCAGAAACCAGTCAAGATGGATAGAGAACAGATTTTGAGATGCATTCAAGCCTGGACTTGGCCATTCAGTTTTGAAGCAGCCTGATGTTTGGCTTGGAGCCTCACAGAATAGGAAACAGCTCAGGGTGTGAATACTTTGGATTCAGTCAAACCTTTCAGGACGGCGAGATGTTTCCCAGAAACCGTCATCTGCTTGCAGCGGACAGTGGGAGGCGGCAGGACGGTCAGCGTGGTGCTCACTGCAGACAGAACCAAACAGAACCATCATCACATCATTATTCTGCAGGCTCTTTCACCTCAAGCTGGTACTGCACCAACAAATATTATTGTATACAAAAAGGACATTAGAAAATGTTTACGCAAAACGACAGTAAATACTTCATGGACTAACTGCTGAGCATTAAGCCCGACATCCTGCCGCATCAGCATCAGCTTCCGCTAAAGACCATGTTGGTTTAACACTTCAAATTTAGCTTCTACTAATCCTGTGTTGGTACAGTCTATATTATTAGCACAATTAATGTTTATGATTGGTTCTTTAGGGTTAGCTCAGCAAGCCACTTAGGTAGCGGTGCACAGCACTGAATCCTCTTCCTGTCTCTAAATGGCTGCAGGTGGTTCTGGGTCATCGGAACGGTTCTGATGAAACTTTAAAGTGAAACTGAAACCCTCAGACCCTTTGGACCGATTAGAGAGTCGGAACCACAGCAGGAGAAGTGATCTTCTTGGCTCTGGTTCTCGCTGGTTAACATGAAACCTTCAAACTGCTGACACTTTCATCAGAACCAAACCTGGAGCGGATCCAGACCTTATCCCAGAACTCCTCACCAAGCAGGACAGACGGGTTTTTAATCACAGCGGGTGGGGTTGAAGGGGGGTTACAAGTCCAGACAGGTGCAGCAGAGCACAGGTGTGTGTCGTACCCTGAGCCTTGAAGGTGTTCAGGTCGTGTCTGAAGGTGTGTGTGGGTTCTCGCTGCTGCAGGACGCTCAAGTATCCCAGCTCCTGCACCTCCACCTTCTCTGCTTCCTTCTTCCACACCGTCACCATGACCTGCAGCAGAACGCAGTGTGAAGCTCACAGAAGTCTCCATCAGTCCAACACGCTGAGGGCCAGCAGCTGCTTCTTACCAAACACAGAACAAACCAAACAAAGCCTGGAACAGGAAGCTCCACGTGCTCACCTTGACCTTCAGGGTGTTGACTGGAAGTTTGTCCAGAGAGACTGTGAGAGGGAAGATCACTTCGTCCGTCAGAACAACCGGCTCATCCAGAGGAGACTGAAGAGAAGAAGTTCAGAGCCGATGAAGACGATGCATTAAAACCTGAACCAACCAAACCCTCTGAGCAACATGTTCCCCTCCTGGCCTGTGGGGGCGCTGCACCAAGAACCACTGAAGGAAACAACACAAAAACCTCTAAAGACTCTGAGCACAACTTTCTTCTTCACCAAATGTAAACTAAAATGGAGGTCTCTGGTTGGAGGATTTCTCTTTAGTCTTTGGCTAAAAACCACGAGCCATTTCTCCTACTTGCGCTAGGCTAAAGTATTAGCTTTGGTTTTATTTACCCAGAATGCCCTGCAATGGGTTTTTCTGTGTGAAAGGAAACTATAGAGAAGCAGATGATGGATCAGGACTTTTCCACATGTATAGTAAACGTTCCTCTACCTGAACCGGAGCCCTGCGGAACTCCCTGGCCGCCGTCCCGGAGGAGTTGTGGATGAGGAGCGGTTTGCAGTCCCTGAAGCTCCTGCAGCGGGAGTCCACCCTGCTGCCCAGCGCTGCGATGGCCGCCTCCGCCGCCGCCATGTAGTCGTCCTCGCCGTCCTCGTCGCCGCTGCTCTGGTAGTCCTGGTGGTGGTTGCCACGGTGGCGGCTGTTCTCACCCGGACTCACGCTGGCCACGGCGCACAGAGAGCCGGCCAGCTCCCGCCACGCTCGGCTGCTGGGAGATTCTGTGCCAAAACCGGCCGCCGTGACGTCGGCTCCCCCTGCAGGGAGAGGAACTTCATGAGCTTCATCAGATCATCCAGAGGAGCGTTTTAATTGGCTGAGCCAGGACTTTAAATGTTATTAGACATAAAACTGTTGATCTTTGAACTAAGCCTAATCCTGTCACAGTAACACATTGTACTGGTCCATAAATCATCCCAGAAGTTATTGCGATATGATAATATTGTTGTTTTGAGACCATTTTCAAGTAATGGCATAACAATAAGAACCCATTCTCAAATATCAATAAAGTTTTATTTCTAATGAGCATTTAACACTGTAACTGGAAGACATTTTAAATGTTCAAAATAAATAAAAACACAAGAAACAACAAAATATTAATTATGAAGACTCTGTAAACAACATTTTTAAAAAAAGGACCAAAGCAGCAGACTGAAGAGTTTAGTTTTTGGTAGGAAGAGGAATACAACAGATCATACAAATAGAAATGATTGGATTTGTTTTAATTTATCAATTAATTTATTGGTTAATTAATTTACCGATTTAGTTCCACAGATCGGATTTTACTGAGCCGTTCAGACCACTGTGAGAAAGTGGGTCCCGGGCCCTATGTGGCTGGAAAACATGATACCGCCCCTTTAAAATAATAATGAAAGAAAACCAGCAAACAGGTGAGCTCTTTAGAAACTCTGAAGCCCCTCATGCACCACAAGAGGAGCAGATCCTGAAAGATTATCACAAACAGCAGCTGTAGCATCCAGGACCTCCAGCTGAGAGCTTCGGCTGCAGCCCAGCAGGTCCAAAACGGTCCAGCAGCCGTGGTACCACCGTGGTAGAGCTTGGTCAGCAGTAGAGTTAGGAAAGTGTTCAGGACAGAGACATCTGTCCAGGCCTGAGACGTCCAGCAACGTCTCAGGATGTCCAGAACCCAGAGAGAACTTAGCTTTACTGAATTAAAACTTAATGTTTAAACTCTGATGTCATATTTTCGTTTCCTGACACTGGATTCTGGGTCAGAATCACCAGAACTAATTCATTTCAGCTTTCTGAAATGAATTAGTTTCACTTTCTGAGTCACAGTTCCTTAAATTAATTGGTCATTTTTAGTGAGGCTGTTTATTTTCTGGAGACTACAGAACTGAGTCTGAGCTGCAGGCTCAGACTCCGGTTCTGAGCCTGCAGAACCGGAGTCTGAGCCTCCGGTTCAGACTCCGGTTCTGAACCGGAGGCTCAGACTCCGGTTCATGACTCCGGTCATTCATTAGAACCGGTTCCGGTTCTAATGAATGACAGCGCTCTGATGACGGCGGTTTGTTTGTGTTTCAATGTCCAGACGAACACGGAAATGATGCTTCCTCCATGTTGTTCTGCCTGGTTCTGCAGCAACAGCCCCAGGGAGGTTCGGTCCGGCGACAGAACCGGTCCAGCGCTGAACATTAAACCCAAAACCAGGAACACCGAGGCGTCCGAACGACGCAGAGGCCCGGTGAGACCCAGGAGAACCGGGTCGGATCCGGACCGGGTCCTCCGGCTCTCCGCCCCCCGCCAGTCCCCCCCTGCCGCCCGCCTTACCGGGGGCCTCACTCGGTGTCACCGCGGCGTCCCGGCAACGTAGCACCAGCAGGAAGCGGACCGTCTCGCCCAGGTAGAGGTGGCTCCGGCGGGGCAGACTGCGGTACCGGGCTGGGTCCGACAGGTCCGTGATGGGCACCGCCGGGAAATACATGAAGTACTCGCACTGCGACTCCATCATCTGCACCATGGCGACGACCGGAGGAGGCTGAGCGGACCAGGACCAGGAGTCAACGGACCCCTACCAGAACAATCAAACACGACGACTTCCTGGTTATTTCAAAACAAGAGCTCAGTAAGCGGATGGACAGCTCAACTGCACCCCACAGTGGCGAGTTCTACAAACTACAACTGCCTGTCTGTTTTCACTGCAGTACTTTCTCTCCTCTATCAGAGAAGAAAACTTTTATTCTCCCTTATAGATTTTTACGTTTTCTGATTTCTAGTTCTGGATATAATAAGCATTTACATTTAACAAAATGTAAAATATAACATAAAAATTGTTTTTGTGTGAATTGGAATTTCACAACAGAATGAAGCCAAGATACCAGAAATACTTTTTTTAGGTAGATGTTTCTTATTATTAGGTTGGAATCTATGTTGTTGGTTTTTTTTATTTTTCACAAATCTCAACATTTCATAGAAGAAAATTTATCCATCTGCTTTTTTTCTCATTTTAAAATGAAATAGTAGAAATCAAATAAAATTGTGGTTTGTTTAAAAGATAAACTGCAGCCTAATGTCAATGCCATTTACAGTGACTTGTTCTGCTATTTATGAATGATAACAATAAAAATTGAAAAGTTGTCAGACACCATTTAGTTGATTATACTAGTTGATATGTGACAATGTTGTGTGTATATGCACTTGTGATCTTCAGTATTTGAGTTGTTCACCTTCATATTTTTTTAATATGCTTAAAGCATTTTAGCTTTTGAAGACCAAAACCAACAAACTTAAGAGCTCATGGTGTTTTTAGATGAACAAGAACTGTCTTGTATTTATTTTCTTATAAAGCAGTATTCAAATCACATTTTATTTTGCAAGAATCAAGCCATAGAATGTAAATTGTCAGTCTGCATGTATTTGAAGTTAGAACAAACTGCAGCAAACAACGAGAAAGCATTCCTTGTAACTGTGTCATACATACTTGTATTGTACAATGATTTAGATTTCATGCGGGCGAAATCAAGCCAATTGCACTTCAACATAATCAGCAACATATCCTTTAATTTGATCATCAAATCAAATTAAAGGATATGTTTAATAAATTAGTTTTATTTCTAAAGCAAGACCTTGCTATAGAAATAAAACTTTTTAGTCCATCAGCTGTCAGTCATTCTTATGTTCAGTACACAGGAAGGCACAAACGCATCACAGGTTGAAAAAAAAATTATGTGCCACATTTACAAAATTAGTTTTACCCAAGTTAAAAGAATTTCAGAATAAAACTAGAAATAACAGCCATCAAGTGACGTGTACGCTGGGGGTTTTCTTATTCATAATTACAGGGAATGAAACCAAGCCTCTCCACTGACAGCTGAGATTGAGTATGAGGATCGGCCTGATTGTTTTGTCTCTCAGACCATAAATGAGGCAGTTTAGACATTTAGGAAGAATAGTTATAGAAACATAAAGAAAAATCTGAAGACGCACAGCAATAGCTCTGTCTAGATTTTTGGAGAGGGCTGTAATCAATGAATTGTGTACTGTTGACGACACCGTGAGGCCCATTTGCAGCAGATGCAGCACCAGAGTCTTTTTGCCTTTGCTGGCTGATTCTTTATCTGTGGCAGCAGAACGAGTCGCTACAATGATACCAGTGTAGCAGAAAATGACAGTTATGCCTCCGAGCACAAACAGGAAGTAGGTGGAGACTTTGTCGTAAAGGTCAGATGCTGGATCAATAAATATACTATCTTTTCCACAAAAGTCTGCCATCTGCATGCTCTGCTGTTCCTCTAATAAAAACTTGAACATTATAATTATTTGAATCACAACATTTAGTGATGTGAAAGTCCAAACGACCCAAATAACCAACGTGGTGTTTCTGGTGGTGGCGATGGCATTATGTCTGAGAGGATAGCACACGGCTATGTATCTCTCTAAACACATAATTACCAAAGTTACTGAAGAAATCCTATGAGAAAGAGAATAAAATGCTATCGCAGTGGCACAGAGGGGATACAACAGAGTTACTCTACTGAGAGACAGAAGAAACAGCGATTGACTCTTTGCCATCTGCAGGGTGTCTGCAAGCAGAAGGTTAAACAGAAGAATGTAGCGAGCCGTCTCTCGAAACACGTCTTTGCTTCTCAGGGTGTATAAAGCGGTTAGATTAATGAAGAGAAACACAGAGCAGGGCAATGTTGTCACAACAGAAAGCAGTACTGCCCCCAGGAGCCCCTCACGCTGCAGCTCAACAGTGTAGTTCCTTTGAGTTTGCTCAGTGAGCATTTTCACCAATATTTCAAAACATGTGAAGTCAAATTCCCCCAAAAATAAAACTAAGACACAAAATTAAAACTATTGCTTTCACAACCACATCAACTCATGGGTTGTGATTCAAAATCCACCATCAGACTTTCTTTCCAAGCCATCAGCTCCAGAGCTGCACTATTTATGTCATCTTCATGGGCCTGCCTTTCAGAGATTTGTTGGGAAATGGTCATGATGAAAACGTGGACGCGAAAGGCAGGACCTTTAAACCGACGGGCCGTTTAGGATATGACAAAATATTTTCAGAAGTTGGCCTTCTTTTTGTAGCTTTTAGGAATTCAATACCATTTTTAAAATGGAAGTATATAGTGACAAAGAACCACTCTACGTCACATTCTCAGAAAAACAGAATTTCTTTTACGAACTAATACAAATTAATTAAATATACAGAAGTGAAAGGAAAACTTATTTAACTGAGGTCCATCCAGGAGAAGAATAAAAAGAAATTATCCAAGTTTTTCTCATAGAGGCCCACTATAGGACTCCACCAACAAGGTTGCCCTGATGTCCACATCTTAAACCACATGGTTTTTAAAGCTGCTCCACTTTGATAGACATTATTGCAGACTAGAAATTTTATGTAGTCAGTTGTTTGAGGTGTAAAACATACAGAGTCTACCCAGTGTAAGCTTCATTTTGTACTCCTTGAGTTTAATTCAAATCTAAATAAATACTACAAACTCCTCATGATATATAAGCAAAGTAAATATTAAGTAAATGTATATGTAGTATAATAGAGAGTCATTATTTTATGAATTAATTTCATTTTTATAATTTTCGATATTTTGTAAAGCTACTTTACATATTTCAAAGACTTATGTTGTAACTCTGTTCTTCACTCCGTTTTTATTTCAGGCTCTTTTGTATTTTATGTTTTCATATTCAAATGGGGTGCAGAGTATTTTTGAAGCAGGTCTGCTAGTGCAAAGTTCACATCTGTTTCGCTCAAACTAATCCTCCAGCCTTTGATGGCCGGTCATCCCAGATCGGCCCCATCTCATGAACCAAATGGGTTGTGAGTAACGTTTGATTAAACAGAGATGAGATACCGTAAATGTTAAGATATTTAGCGTTTTTTTTGTTGTGGACGGCGGAGTCCGGCGAAAACAGCCGCTTAAAGTCCGTGATGTGATCGGAAATAGAGCCCGGAATAAAAATGTTTTAAATTGACACACAACTATGAAACACAACTAAACACAATTATTAAATAATAAAAAAATACATAAATGAAGACAGTTACATTTTAAAGTAAATAAAACTGATCAATAAAATAAGCTCCCCTTTAACTCTGCTGTGGTCTTAGTGTGACTCTCAAGAGGAGCGCGGCAGATGTCACAGTTGGACAGCAGGGAAGTGGGGAGGTTTCCCATCATAACCACAGACACACAAAAAATACAAATCTAATAGCTCACAATAACTTTACATTGATTTGTATTGTGAAACTATGGAGAAACCAACACCAGCACTGTGCGCAACAGATTTATTTTACCTTCTTAATTAGCTCAGTCGAAATAAATGACAGAATACTCAGATTCCCATTGAGATTTTCACTCATTCATCTGTGAAAGTTAAATACACATCACTTATGATTTTGTTTAATAGTTCAAATAAAATTAAATCAGTCAGTTCCCATGTATTCTGATTTTATTTTTAGCTTGGATGTTGGAAATGAAAGCTGAGCCTCTCCACCGACAGGTGAGATTCAACATAAGAACAGGTCTAATTGTCTGGTCTCTGAGGCCGTATATGAGGGAGCTCAGGCATTTAGGAAGCACAATAACACAAACATAAAGGCCAATTTGTAAGTTCACAGCTCGAATTCTGTCTAGATTTTTTGAGATAAATATGAGCAATGAGTTGTGTATTGTTGAGGACAGCGTGAGGCCCAGCTGCAGCAG